>JAHBCN010015779.1:0-20591 GCA_019359885.1 Listronotus oregonensis
TATCTTGTTTCTTACTTAATATTGACCAAGAAAATTTATACGTCAATATCTCAAAAACTACAAAAGCTGCAAGACATTTTCTAAAACATAAATTGTGTATTATTACAAAACCTCTTATTTAGGTAAAATATTCTTTTTATCTGAATGCATTACTTTACAAGTTATAATCAAAAAAGCGAATACAAGGGGTATACCATGAAAAAATCCTGAAAATTCGTTTTTTTAATTATAACTCGTAAAGTATTCTATTTAGACGAAAATATTTTATAACCTAAATTAAAGGTTTTAAAAAATACATAATCTATGTCATGTAATATTTCTTGTAGCTTTTATAGTTTTTGAGATATTGACGAACAAAATTTTCTTTGGTCTAAATTTTAGGTAAGGAACAAGATATCGAGATACGATTTTCGCGAGCTTGTTTAGGCATTATTTAGCTACTTTTTCATAAAAAAAAAATTATACCAATGTATAATGCAAACCTAGATCATCCTTAGGACCGACATTGTCAAAATTACAGATACTGAGTCATAGGACACAAAACAAATAAATATAAACATAAAATATTATTTACACTTTAAAATTCAGAAACAGTTAGACATACGTATTAAAACAAAAGCGCTAGACAGCATTTAATATAAAATTTTATACCTATTACTGAAGTTTCATTCCCTGCTATTTTTAAGGTATACTAGCCAAGCAAAGTTTGATTAAACCATTTAGTTTAAAACACATAAGCTAGGTGGCTTTATCTGCAGCGGTTACATATGTTTCTCATTTTTGGAAAAAAGTTAAATGGCAATATTTTCTGGATCTAGTATTAGGCACTATAAAATGGGCTTAATTTTAGTAAAAACCTCATCGCGATATCGCCATCCGTTCTCGAGTTATAGGTGAAAATGTCAGAATTCGAGAACGTTAATCGGATCAAGTTATCTTGGCATGAAAAACAAATTACATAGCCATAACTAACGTAATTTAAATTTTGATTTACTTTTTATATTACTTTCCATTTAGAGCAGCCAGAGCTGTCAAAGTACTCAAATAGTACTTCAAGTACAAGTACCAAGTTTTTAATTTTTTAAAAATTACTTTAAGTACAAGTATCAAGTATTCATAAAAATGTACTTGCATTTTCAAGTAAATTGAAAAAGTACTTAAAGTACCACCCAAGTATTTTACTTGAAGTAAATCCAAGTACTTGAAGTAAACCAAACTACTTGAAGTAAAACAGAGTACTTGAAGTAAAACAAAGTACTTGAAGTAGAACAAAGTACTTGAAGTACACCAAAGTACTTAAGGTAAACCAAAATACTTGAAGTACATAAAAGTACTTGAAGTAAATTAAAGTACTTCAAGTAAAACAGCTTTAAGGACTAAGCGCACCGTCATTGGAAAGTAGGCCAGTCGGTAAAAACTTCTTTCTTTCGTCTGAGGTAAAAACTATAGTTAATAAAACAAGTAGGGTTGCTAAGTTTCCCGTTTTAAGTCGGGATCTTATGCATCCGATGTCCGAAATAATGTAAAATTTCGTATGTAAATTTATGGCAACAGGCCTACAATGCCGTACTCGGGTGAGCGCTTGGGCCTTAAACTATTATAGGAAACATTAGTTTTTTCCAAAATGGGTTTTTTCCCTGTGGTTGCCAACGAATTGGCGTTGGCACCCGTTGGCATCCAATACATCTGTCAAAAGCAAGTGTTTTCATATGGGTGCCTACAGCAGGTTGGCACCCAAAACCTATTCTTGGGAAATATTTTAATTTTCCATCCACACAAAATCAAGTCAGAACAACCTAACTTCAATTTTGATGTCGTTTCCATTTTATTAGTGGAAATTTTGTTTAAGTTGCTTATTAAAATACAGGGGTTCTCGTTCAAATGAAGGTAATCATGAACACATTCACAATACGAAATAGTTGGGAAACCGCTCCATCAAACGTCGAATCGCACCAATAGAATATTCTTGAACTGTCACGTTTTTGATATTTTTAGAAGTGGTTTGAATACTGTTTCGTATTTTGAATGCGTTCGATAATAAAATTGTCATGAAAAATGGCTGTTAGTATTCATTATTAAATAGAACAAATTAAGTATCAAAATAAAGGAAAGAACAAAAAGTCTAATTCTCAGTAATAGTTACACTTGTCTTGCTGTTTGATCGAATTCAAATGAGAGCTGTAATGCAATACAATAGAAACAGCAGCGGTTGCGCGTATTTCTTGTTTTAACTTGGTTGTACGATTATCGAAGGCGTGTAAATTCCAGTACTTGGTTGATTTTTTACTTCAAGTACTTTTTATTTACTTGAAGTATTGTTTTTACTTCAATTACTTTTTATTTACTTGAAGTACTTTCTTTACTTATAGTACTTTTTTTACTTGAAGTACATCGTAATACTTTAAGTACTTAAATAAATACTTCAAGTAATTTACTTGATCAAATCAACTAAAAATCCAAGTATCTTCATAATAACTAATCAAGTACAAGTACAAGTAACTCCTAATAAAAAGTACTTAAAGTAAAATACTTAAAGTACAAAAAAATACTTCAAGTAAAATTTTACTTGAAGTACTTCAAGTTTTGACAGCTCTGAGCGCAGCAGCATTAACAAGTCGTGCCATCCTTCACCCTTTATCCAGGCTTAGGACTTAGATTAAATAAATGCATCGAGATTGATTAAAGGCATTTTAAACATTTGTGAGCTATTTGTGACTAAGCTTTAGGAAACTCTAAGTGTTTGGTGCTTCTTGTTTTATTGTTATAAATTATGTTTGTTGTGTCTTTTAAGAGTGTATATGATTTTCTTTTAAACAAGACCAAAAATGTTTAAATCGTTTAAATGGTTCACGAGATATTAAGTTACGCCCCATGACGAAATTAAAAATAATTTTCACATTCTCTTTGTCCACCTAAAAAATATAAGAATTTTTCTATTTTTTAGGTATTTTTCCAAAAAATGTTGTCTTCGCTACTTCATTTTTTTTATATAATTCAGAATGGAAAATTTTAATATAGTCAAGTAAGGCCAAATAAAGTTATAACAATATTTATAAATAAGAGAACGGCAGATACTGCATTCAAAAATCTTAAAAGCTACATTTGATGCCAAACTCAAATTTTTATATTTTAAATAAAGGTTTTTGAACCTATTTCTAGCAACTGCATTATAAAAATATTTTTATATATACCTTGTGGATCAATCATAAGTGGATATCTTCTAGCTGTAGTAGCAATAATACCATTCTCTACACTGTAGTTATCAACTGGTAAGCCAGCTATATTCCATGATCTAATAACCACTGGTTCTCCCATGGTAGTTACTAAGGAAAATTGGAGGAACATGGAATACCCAGATTCAATGATAGTTGATTCCAACCTTTATTAAGTTCCTTCTAAAATATATAAAGAAAAGTTGAATCAATTAAATTTGGTCCAATTCTCAATCTTCTTCAAACCCCTCTTGATAATTAAATTTAAAAAGACTTTATTATCTTAAAATTTATTACCATCTTTCCTTTCGCATTTTACGTTTGAAACGGGTAACCACAACATTTGTTTTGCATCATTAGAGATATTTTATATCCCCAACATTAGAGTCTAGTTTCATAACCCATCACAATTTACAATAGTTTTATTGCATATTGCCTTTTCTCCTTAAAATTATTAATTTTTTTGAATGTCCAGATATAAATTTTATATCGTAATTACGCCGAAACTATTTTTTTACCGTGTTTTTTACACAAAATAAATTTTATGCAACGAGTCTACTGTTGGAGAGAAGTTTATTGAACTTAATTATAAATAGTTGTTTTTTTTTCAAAATAACGTAACATGTACCTATAATCCACTGTAAAAGCTCCTAAGTAAGCTATGGATCCAGCAGATAACAACACGTCACCAATGACATTACCCAATAACCCAGTAAGCATTTCGGCAGTCTCAGACCATCTGGCTTTTTCGCCACCTAAACTTTCGATAAGTTTTTCGGCCCTATCTAGTTTGCAGGAACAGATATATATTTGATCTTCTAGTTCTTTTTTCTTCTTCGTTTCAGCAGCAAACTCGTCGTTTAGAGCTTGCAATTTATCGGAAACCTAAGGAAAATAGAGTAATCAACGAATTATGTTTTACTTATACCTGGTGACAAAGAAATCACTACTAAACCTTTTATTTATAATAAATAATGTTAGCGAATGCCGATTATGGATTGAATATTATCTACCTATTACTTTTGGTTTGACTCAAAGTGACATAAATTTTGGTATTTTAAATAAAAGACCAGGTATATATTTTAAGATTCTAATCTAATTATATAGAACCTGCATTATACCATATACCTTTTTGTTAGTTTTTGTGAAAATTGCCATGAAAAATGTCCAAACGATCGCACATTATGGGGTTATATGAAAAAATAAAAGGGTCCATATCTAAAAGATTATTAGGTTTAGTTAAGAGATTCCATAAACAAAAATGATCAAATAAATATGCCTAATTTAAATCTAATGATCAATACTCGACATGCAATTTAAGTTTTTGCTGTAACAATATTAGAAAACTTAATTTTCACCTCAGCATCTAGAGTCTCCAAAGGTAAACTTCTTAAATAGTTATAATATTTATTTGTTTCCTCATATAACGGCATGATGCGCGGTAGTTTAAAAATTTTAAATCGCCGTTTCTCAAAAACCAACAAAGATACGTAGAGAACAAACTGTTTATCCATGAGCTTCAGCTCTATAAGCAGTTGCAGACACACTCTGCTGTCTGCTAAAAATGAACTGAATACATAGGTGCAAATTAGGTTTATATGGACGCGCTGTAAAAAGACTATTGCTATTTATAACACAAAAAGTAAAGTAACTAAACACAAGTTTTTATTTAAAACAATATACAATTATTAAATAATACAAAAAATATGGTGTGATACGCCAATGGGGCTTAACAGCAAACCAAGTCAAATATTTACAAATATATATGATACTGTGAAAGTCTGAAAATGGTTGAATGTCGACATTCACCGGTGAATGTCAAAAATAAAAAAAACTGAACGAAAACTAACCAAATCTAACAACTTTGGTGCGTTCTGGTTAAAACTAATAATTTTGGTTAGTTGTGGTTAGTTATGGTTAGTTTTGGTTAGTTGTCGTTCAGTTTTTTTTTTTTTGACATTCATCGGTGAATGTCGACATTCACCAATTTTGGACTTTCACGGTAACATACAAGTAAGTAAGTCGCGCGACTTCGATGGTTTGAAAAATCTAAAGTAAAAGAATATTTTGACTTTAAAAAATTTTAGGTAAATTAAACTTACTTAAATAAAATTTAAAAAAATGTAAAAGATCGCAATTACGTTTAAAGACTTACTGATAGCCTTGAAATTAAACTGTCAAGTTCTTAGAAATCTAAAACATAAATTTACAAGCTACTGACAATATCAGAGTTTACATTCTTATTAATAGGGTTCAAATTCACAATTTATGTTAAAGGTAAAGTTACTAAATTTGCCCTTAATTTTAACGCAAAAATACACTTAACTTTAGTAAAATAAATTATTTTTATTTTACTTAAAAACCCAAATCGCCTTCCCGACTGCGAAGTCCATAAGGCGTAAAGGTACGACCACGTTACGGCACAGATAAAAATTGTTTTATAATACAAGAGACATAAGATTTTTCCAAATAAAAATTCGAAAGTATTTCACCCCTTATCACTTGTCACCCCTGTAACAATTGGTATAATTAATTGACAAATTATATAATTAAAAAGCTTAAATGTTACCTTGACAGCACCTAATTAACATACTACACCATTCTAACATAAAAACTATCGACATCCCCACTCTAAAACTGCAGCTTCCACTTTTACAGTTTTTTAAGTCACTTTCCTTACACACTTTCTTCCTGGTTACCTTCGCACTTTGTAGGAATTAAGTCACGTTACAATTGTCACAAAACAAAAATTAGAAAAGCTCTTAGCCTTAGAAAAATGTACACCTTTGTAACACAATATTTCTGATATGAACTGTTTGAAGCAGGATATGTGCTATCCAAATTTTTTGATCTAAAACACAAAGAAGCTAACATGTGTATTACCATAGAAAAACTACTATTTTTCTTTTAAAAGCTTAAAAGAACACTTTGAAAATCTGCCCAATATGAAAGAGAATTTTACGTGTCCATATCGAAAAAAAAAACACTTCGGACAGCGGGTTAATTCCACCTCAGACGCTTTCGTACTGTTCGTCCCGGTTAGCCTTAATTGGATGCGCTACGTCATCACGAGTTCACGAAGTCATACCGACGCGTCGTCATTCTTTGTTTAGCTATTTTTTGATTGGTTGAGCGGGGTTTCAAAGATTTATTTAGAAATTGTACTGGTTAAAATAAATTTATTATATTTTATAAAAACATTAGAAAGGAATGTCACCCCACCTATGGCTATAGTAAAATAACTTTTATGTTGTCAGATGTGTTTCTGCAACAATACATATATAAAAAAATATACAGAATGTTCCATTTAAAATATGAAAATCTACGCCACTTCCTGTTAAACCGGAAGATATAGGCAAATGGTATTATATGCAAAATCGGTATTTGATACACAATTATTCTAAAGTTTGAATGTGATATGTTTTCATTCAACCTTATAAAAGGCAAAATAGTGATTTCATTGTCACCCGATGTACTACAATGTTAGGCGTTATCCTTACTTCTTGTAACTGGGCTCTTTTTTCATTTAAAGTGTCCATCTGTAGAGCCAACTCAGCTTCTGCTTCAGCCAATCTTGCTTTTTTGGGTGCCACGATTTTAATGACCCTATCGTAAACTTCCATAGCTCTTACCCATTTGCATAGACCTTCACAAGCAGTAGACACGGTCTTTATTCTTTCTGGATCAAATTCTCTATCTGGCATATATCTATTACAAAAATATGCGATAAAAAATACATTTTTTAAATATTTAAATACCATATAAGTATATTATTTAATTTTTAAAATTAAATAATTTAATTAACTTTAATTTTCACAAATAATAGTTGTTCAGTAGGTTTTGGCGTTCGAAAGGAATGAGGTTATTGAGTTTGCCGTTATATTTTTCTAAAAATGGTAGTAATATCTGATGGTTTAAAGTTTTATGCAGATGTCTCAGTATTTTTTACCACAGAAAAGATTGAAAGTGATGGTTTGTTTTTTTTTTTAAGGTGTATCACCAAGTCAAATTTATAAACAATTGTTAAATTATATAAGGCCTCTTCATCCCAAATTAAAATAGATTAAGATGGGATGCAGAACTGAGTTGAGGTTGAACAAATCGTGAAGGATGTCTAAAAAATTCAGCAACACTAGAAATCGTAGCAAAAATAAAGCATATGGATTTAAAAATTGTCGATTTCCAAAATATTTTTAATAGAAGCTCTAAATATTTCATAAGACAGTTTAAAAATGTTTTGGCTGAAGTTTGTGTTGTGGCTTTCTCAGCATTTGAAGTGTTTTAAAGATAATAAAGAGATTTTATGCGTTGTTTTCTTACTATGAGTAATACTTAGCATCACCACTATTATCCCAAAACAAATCAATAGGCCTAGGGGTAGTGTGAATACAGTACTTTGGGTCAAAAGTGGTTTAGTGTCCAGAAATTGGCCAAGAAGATGTTAGCATCAGTTTTTTGGGATACAAAAGGAATTTTGTTCGTGGATTACCTTCAGACTGGTAAGTCAATAACGTAAAATCATTATTGTAACCTTCTGGACCAGTTGAATGTAAAAAAATAAAAAAAGATCTGGTTTACAGACGAAAAATATCTTGTATTAGCGTTACTTGGTAAGTCCTATATGATGAAACTTAGAAAGATATTCAATTACAATTTTTATTTTAAGTTATTTATACAAACTCAAAGTTTGCAACCTATTGTTATCAAAGGGTTTAGAGCCAACCCTTTGATGGCCATGTTATATCATTTGTAATAAAGTAAAAAATAAAAATTTTGGAAGTTTTATGCAAGATCACTCCCGAAAATATCATTTTTATCAGGCGAAAACAATTGCGAAAATTAAAGGCTGTGGAGTCGATAGCTATAATAAAAATATAATATACCTTTCCCTAATTTTTTTCATTACTGGCGGAGGAATATTATCCTTGTCGTAGGTTTTAAGATGTTCCAAAAACTTCATATCACCTAAAAGTTTCACTGAAGGACCCCAGTAATCCTCCATCATTCTTCCAGTGGTCAAATCTGGTTTTCTCTCCGGTTTTATTTGTTTCATCACACAAATCTAATATAAAACATTCATTTATTGACTCAAATCTTAGAATTTTTTTATGAAAATAGGAGTACAATAGTTCGGAATTTGGATTAGAGGCGACCTTCACCCATCTGCCACCCGGATAAAAACTATTTTTTATTAAATATGTTATGGTCAAAGGTATAATACATTTAAGTTACTATATTTACTTTTTTTAGTACTTTTATTCATGTGTTTACTAAAAAAAAAAATCCCATTTAAAAATATAAAGTCTAAAGAATATGAAAACGTTAAGTTACCTAAATTTTTCTGGCCATAACTATTAGATTGCCAGGTATGAACAAGGTGGATGTTGTAATTTGCACCCTCCTGCTTACCAAATTAATTTTATACTAAAATAAAAATAACTTTATTGCAAACCCTTTCATATAGGGATGCCTGCAAAAAATCGGTTTTTTTAATTTTAAATTTTTAAAATTTCTAGCAGCTTCTTTTATGAATTTGAAAAGAAATAAAATTTAGTGAAAGATAGACATGCTGATGTAAATTAATAAAAATGTATACTGAAAGAATACAGGTGTACCAAAAATTGTAATAATTTCTTTTAAATTGTAAACTTTCAAAGGTTCTATTTATGAAATTAAAAAAAAAAAAGATTGTATATTATACGTCATCCAGCAAAGAAAAAACGTATGGCGTAAATAGATAATTAGATATTTTTATCAATTAATAATAGGTTAAAAAATTTACTCGCGTTTAGTTTTATACGTTTAGAAATTAATAAAAGACTATTTAGCAGTATATTATAATTTTTGCATTATATACTGTCAATTTGAAAGAATAAAAATAATCTTGAAATATTTATTTATTAACAAACTTGATAAAAATTACCAAATAATATGACTAATTATGAATAATAATCAAAAATAAACATGCATTGCTAAAGATCCACATGTTGTCAATAAAACCTTAAGTAATACCTTCCGGATTTAAATTTATATTTTTAATATATTCCTTAAAAAATTTATTCCTTTTTTGAACAATATCTGGCAAGTTCATCAAAATATCTCTATTATTTGATTTTTTTCACTTAAAGCCTTTATTTTTAATCCTTAAGAAAGAAAGGAAATATATGGTAATTTTGGTTTTAAGGTCTTTTGTTTGGAAGACTTACTGGCAGCGTAATCCTGATCTAATTTTATCTCATTCTTGTTTATACTTGCGATTGTTGTAGGTTCAATTTTGTTGCATCTGCGGCTCGCTGTATTACATTCTTATTTTGGAGTAAGATACCGTGTTGAACTTGATCTTTTTCAGTTGTAAAAAAGCCAAGATATTAAAATTGTTAGCTGCGATTGTTCATTATACCTATCATATCTTTTTCTCGCCATTAGTTAAAATATTTCGAAAAAACTTTCGCCAACAAGTTGACACACCAATGTTTTTGATTGACAGTTATGGATACGTCATATAACCAAAAGTATAAAAAATGAAAAATTATCGAACACCAATTTTTTTTAAAAGTTTGTTGTCACCGCTCTTTGGAATATACTAAACAAAGATAAACAAAAATAACCTTATTACAAATGGGTACACTTCCGACTATTGACAAGGTGCGAAGTATATGGTGGGGACAGCTGAATCGATTGCAGCGCTTGCTGTGGTCAAATTTTTCAATAAATCATGCTCAATTCAAATGTAAACTATAAGATAAAAATAATAAAAATGGTGTATAATAGTTTTTGTGTGCTTAAATGTCAGAATACTGGTAAATATAGTTACTGCAAATTTTATACATTTCCAACTGCTAGTTGGAAATTAGAAAAAAGGTCAAAATGGATAAATGCAGTTAAAAGAAAAAAATAGATCGCTGAATGACGTTCAGGTTTCGAGGTTAGGCGAACTTTCAAATTTGACGTAACAAGAAGAAAAACTTATCGTTTTTTGCCGTGTACCGTTTGTTCCTGCCCTTTCCTGAAGTTTTTTAATAATTTGCGAGATTCATAATAGACTAAGTAGTGCCCGTGTAGTCTCCTGTGATTGTGAATAGAGAAAATGGCTATAAAGCCTTTAAGTAAGTAAAGTATATATTAGTGTTAAGTATATTGAAAAAGCCCTAGACTCGTAAGTTTGTCAGGTGATTTTTTACTTATCGGACCAATTGCCGATTTTTGTCTAAGGTTAATAAAAAAACTATTCATCAATTGAAAAGAAATTATTATTTTTAAAAAACCTGTTTAATATGTTACATTTTTTAGTATTTTTATTTTTTTACTGACATTTGGTATTTTATTTAACTGTCATTTGTATTGATTACACCGGATAACCTTATTCCCCAATAATAAGGTCCGAGTTCGATTCTACAAAACTCCAAGAACTTTTTTTTATTAAAAACACACTTTTTATACTTACTGTCTAAGCTTCAAAATTGTTTATTCCCTATTGATATTGTACTTCACTTTTACAGTGCTGAACAGGTTTATATATATTAATTTACGAAAAATAAATAAATATTATAAGTAATCTTACACCTCTCACATGGCTTTGAAGCATGATTTAATGCAGCCGTCAGATGTCGTTGTCATCGCGCACGGTGCCAATAGGACTGTCATGTAAAATTAAAAAATAAGAATTGACAGTATACAAGTATCAAAAAATTTTCTGTTTATTAATATAGTCTTGGCCATAATTTTTTAGGCAAACCATACGCGGTACATTTGTTTAAATATTATACAGGGTGGCCGTCCATATTTTGACCCATTTTGATCGCGAATAACTTTTGAACAAATAAAGATATCAAGATGCGGTTTTCGCAAATATACTTATATTTCTTTAAAGTTTATTCTTGTATCTTTACCATTTTTATGTGACATTCCATTAGCTCAAAAACAAGATGGCCGATTTTCCGATCTAGGACAACTTTGTTATTTTAAATGGAACACCCTGTATATGTTTCAATATTTTTAAAATTTAATCTTTCCCCTTTAAAAAAATGTAACACAAGCTATGGTTATCTTAAAAAATAACGCATTTATTGACCTCCAAAGAATTGACTGTATGTCGAATAGGAATATATTTTTGAAAAGTCGCCTGTGGAAACAAAGTTATCTCGTTTCCATAACAGCAACAAGCCTCATTGTCAGCCATTGTTGGTCATTTTTGACAAGTTATTTTAATTAGGAAGCGCAAAATGTTCTCGTTAAGCGAAAAAGGAAAATGTGTTATTATGTTTGCCGAAACCAAATCAGTAAAAGAAACCCAGCGAAGATTTAGAAACATGTTTAATAAAGCTCCACCCACAAAAAATTCAATTAAAATCTGGTACAGAAAATTCTGGAGTACAGGATCTTTAGCCCGTAAAAAGAAATTAGTAAACAATGAGAATTTGCTAAATAAAACGTTACAAATTCTGGAGATAACTCAGGAAGATCCAACATTGTCAACAAGAAAAATCTCAAGTTCAGTCCATATTC
Source organism: Listronotus oregonensis (assembly GCA_019359885.1). Classification (NCBI taxonomy): domain Eukaryota; kingdom Metazoa; phylum Arthropoda; class Insecta; order Coleoptera; family Curculionidae; genus Listronotus; species Listronotus oregonensis. Next base: position 11,718 of record JAHBCN010015779.1, read on the forward strand.
CTAAAACTACAGTACAAGAATTCATGAAAAAAGAACTTAAATTAAAGCCATACAAAATTCAAATGTTACAAGAAATAAAGAAACTGATTTTCCAAAAAGGGGGTGGAATTTTGCCAGAGAATTCAAAATTTAGTAAGGAACAATATACATTTTTTGGATAGACTAATAATGTCAGACGAAGTCACATTTCACCTCAATGGAAAAGTAAATAAGCATAACTGCAGGTTTTGGGCAACAGAAAATCCTCGACAATATAACGAACACGTTAGAGATTCGCCAAAAGTCACAGTCTGGTGTGGTATGTCAAAGCAAAAAATTTATGGGCCATTTTTTTTTCATGAACCAACTGTAACTTCTTGGACTTACGTTGATATGCTGGAAATATTTTTTTATCCCCAATTGCAAGAAGAAAATCTATTGAATTTCGTCTATTTTCAACAAGATGGGGCTCCACCACATTATGTAACATTACCAAGGATTCACTGACCAACGTTTTTGGAAACCGGTGGATTGGAAGAGGAGGCCCTATTTCTTGGCCACCTCGTTCACCAGATTTGAGTGTTCCAGATTTTTTTCTGTGGGGATATGTGAAAGAGAGGTGTTATAGTCCACTTCCCCAAAATTTAGAGCAATTAAAAATTAATATCCGAAACATAATAGAAAATATTCCTGAAGAATTTTTAGTCAATAGTTTTAATAAGTTTTTTTCGAATTTAAATAAGTGCGTCGAAGTCGGCGGAAGGCATTTTCAACATTTACAGTATTTTTTTAAAAAGTAATGTAACCTTATTGTAACTATTATTTTGTGAATAACCTAAACCTTTGGCGATCCTTTTATTTTTGTAACATATGAAGCAAATTTTAATTGTTAAATAATATTGTTGGTCGACATGCAGTCAATTTTTCGAAGGTCAATAAATACGTTGTTTTTTGAGATAACCATAGCTTGTGTTACATTTTTTTAAAGGGGAAAGATTAAATTTTGAAAATATAGAAACATATACAGGGTGTTCCATTTAAAATAACATAGTTGTCCTATAATGGAAAATCGGCCATTTTGTTTTTGAGCTAATGGAATGTCACAATAAAATCGTGAAGGTACGAAAATAAACTTTAAAGAAATATAAGTGCATCTGCAAAAACCGCATCTTGATACCTTTATTTGTTCCAAAGTTATTCTCGATTAAAATGGGTCAAAATATGGCCGGCCACCCCGTATTTGAAACATCCGGTAGGTAGATGGATAAAGGTTATCTGTAATTCCGATCCTAGTTTGTTAGCGTCGATTAAAAATAATTGAAAGTATGTCTTTTACCGCTTCCATGACTAATTTAACTCCAGAGGGAGGATTTTTCATAGATTTGACCAAAGTGATATCACTAGGTTTAAGGGTATCCAAAGCTTCAATTGCAGCCTCCAGTGCCGGGATAGCTTCAGAGAGGTCTGATTCGCAGTCATCTTTTATGGCCTGTGCTGCGGCAGCTGCTTCGTTCGCTAAAGCTTCGTCAGCAGCTACAACCTGAAAACGATATAAAAAGTTAAAAAAATCGGTTAGTGGTGAAGATTTTCAATTTGCAGTGTAGTTTAATGGAAGACAGACTTTACCTCTTTCTGCTTTTCGACAATAACAGTGTCTTGCTCAATTTTGATCATCAATTTCTCAGTCTTTGCTTGCGCAACTATTAGCTTCGGTTGCAACATATGCAATTCCTCTTGCATCAATCCAACTTGTCCAGCAGCAAAGCTCAGTTTTTCCAGTCCTGTTTCATATCGATTAATTTGAAGCTTAATTTGGTCAATTTTTTTCGCTAATAGCGTGATAAATGTTTGAATAAGTTCCAAGTAGGACGTGGGGGTGATGTAAGTTCTTCGTTTCTGTTCCCGATAAAATACCTCCGCAGCTGTTTGCACGGTAACGTGAAATTCTTTGCACATTTTCACACATTTTTCGGTCATGTCGCTTTCAATGTTAGTTTTCGAAAGGAACATGTTAGCTACGCGTTCCAGTGCGTCATCCGGCCAATTTTGGAACCAATCAATGGTGCAGCAGTTGATTAGAGATGGAAACATTCTACAGCGTACTCGAAATGCATCTCCTATAGGACTGAAGCAAAGAGCTACGTGGAGATTTTGACGAACTCTCTCTATGAAAAAGTTGTAGAGGGCTAAAGGTGTGGATTCTATTTTTCTGCCCTAAAATTAGAATTGTACAGTACTATACTGTGAGAGTGACAAAGATAGGTGATATTGACAATATATCTTATTAATTTTAACCTGCTAGGTACAAAGCTATAATTTTGGGAATGATTAATTTAAAAATGTTTAAATAAGAAAATAATATCTGGCAGGGTTAATGCCATTGCAAAACTGATTTATTAATTCTAAAACTTTTTGATTTTTGTCAACTAAATACTGTTGTCAAAGCTATAACAATGTAAACAGTAATTAAGAATTATTCCTGTGGGAGATAGGCCAAATTTGTTGTAATAATAATAATTAAAATTTATTTTTTGCTGTATAATAATAACATTTTAATTATGTAAATTCTTATTTTGGATGTTTGTATATCTTAGTATGCCTGTCTATTTAAAATTAAACATGATTCTTCCGAAATTGATTAACAAATGTTATACAAAATAAACACTTTGTTAAAGGCCATTTTAGTAAGAAAAAATTATACTATGAACACAATTTTTCTAGACATTTGAATAAACGTACAGTAACGTCCATTAAATCTTGGGCAATTCTTTTTCCCTTTTGTAAAATGTCACCTTTTACTAAATAAAAATACCTGTTAAAAAACCTAATAAAAAACAGGTGTCCGTTGTCAGGGTCTAAAAATATTTTATAAAATGCCAAACTTAACTTTGGATCAAAAAGTATTAATTATTTATTATATTGAGCAGAGAGGTTGGCCAGAAAGGGATGTTCCAGCATTTCTTGTTATATATGGATGCATAAAATAACAAATATAATTTAAAAAATCCTAAAGCATATTTAACATCGACTAAAAATATATTTTTGAATCAAATTTTATTTCTCCAAAGTAAAAATTTTCATAATTAAAATAGTATTATTACGAAACAACAAAAAAAAAAATTAAATTATCATTATTACAACGAACTCGGTCTATTTGCCATGTGGGAACGTATTTTCTCTCGATGGACGCTCGCTCGAGTAAACAAGCGTCCAAACCTGTCACCAAAAATTTAGCTTTGTTTCGTGCGTCTATAGTGAAAACTATAATTGTCTTTGACCATATCTTACCGTTTCTCTAGCTGCAGTCTGCATTTTTTCTAAAATATCAGCCTTTTCGTCAGGAGCATATAAATTTGGCACATCAGCAGTATTTAGGACAGTACTTATCTCTTCAACAAACATTTCGTCAGCCACTTGAGTGTCGGAGAAAATGAAAACTATAGGTTTGCCTTCAATACCTGCCTTTAAAAGCAGTCTTTTTAGGTCGTCCCTCCAATCTGATACACCATAATTTCGAGAAAGTTCAATCTAAAATTCAAATCTCGGTTAAAAACGATAAGCACTTCTTATACCCTGAGCCTGACAACACGTAGTGTTGTTTGTTTAATGTTTCTATTAGAAATTATTAAAACTATAAATTTTAATGATGGAATAAGTAAATGAATTGGATACAATACGTACCCCAATATATAGCCTAGTAACTATTGCCAAATTTTAGAACAAGTTGTAATTGCTAACGGTAGGGCTTTTTACTAACACATCCTCTTATGTAAGATCCAATATGCTTACACGATAGGCCATACTCTTACGCAGGGTAAGGTTCGAACGTCATCCTCCTTCGTCACACGTCATCCAATAATTTCGACCGGTCTGCGGTTCTAATCTGACGGCGAACTTTTTTATTAGGATCCCTCAAAGATGACGAAGCCCTAAGCCGTAGTTAATGAACCCCAATTGAAGATCTAGATTCTAGATGATGGGCCCCAAACTTAGATGATATATTTTAAGTTGAGTTATGAGAGATGAGAAGCTGACGGTGGTTCAGCAGCTAACAGTACTGGTCATTGGTCTGCATGCGGCGATGTAGTTAGTGCCCTTGGTGGCTAATGTTAGCGCCAATAAGTAACTTTACTGCTCATTGCTCAGGGCGTGCCAAACAATGCGCAGTACGTAGGCTGAAGGCTTAAGTACTAACGTACCGTGGTGGACACTCTAGGGATAAAGGAACGAACAAAGTGGAAAGTTCGGAGAACTCAAGTTGGACTGTAAAAGACTGCATAAAAAGTGACATTTAATGTTGCTCTGTTGCGTGCTGCCCGAGGAGGAATCAACTGTTCAATTCCTCGGAGCAGAACAGTGATACTACCTATAAAAAGAGCGACAGATCCCCTAAAGCGCTTTTGTAAACAAAAAAAGTAAGAGTAGGATTATTAATAGAACGAACAGTTTTTCTTTAAATGAAATCAAAAATGCTAAGAGTTGTAGAAGACGCCAATCCCCAGGCATAAGAACAATATGGAGGCTATGGATGTAATGTATTTGTACTAGTTAAGATTAGTTCTGGTTAGTTCAACCTAACATAATCTCATGCTCGTCTCTCCAACAAAATGGTATTGTAGTGTAGCTTAAATTTTACAATTTTCCCTTTTTTAAGGTGAAAATGTAAGATTTTATTAACAATTTTACGTACAATGTCCGGTTTACATATGTACGCTCCAAATGCTTGACTTATAGCACTGATGATGGTTTTTACCGAAAGCGCTTTGCTATGATATTAATTTTAATAAAATTTTGCACGAAATACAAAACTTCTTGATTTTCTACAGTAGTAAAATAGGCAATTTTCAACATCGAATATCTCAGAAACCACTTGACATACCTTTTACAATTTTTGGCAGGTAATTAAGAACCTTATGTAAGTTTACATACCAAATCTTATATCTTTATATGGAACGAAAACAAACTTATAATAGAGGGGAAATACGCTAAAATCTTCGGTGTAATATTCACCAGGTGATAACTTGGCTTAGTATTGTAAATATAAACTTGAAACATGAATGTTTTACCATACTGCCTTTCTTAGAAATTTTAGCTAAATCAGTTAAGCTATTCTAAAGAGAAATATTTCATCACAAGGTAAAATAACAATAAGCAATGTTTTAGCCTAATGTTATTGATGTTTATTAGGCTAGCTTTATTCAATTAATTGGTAATCATATTACCTCAAAAACATTATACTCCGACATGGCACTAGCTAGTTTAACCGAACTATGGCGTCCGGAACCTCCGATACCAACCAAAAGTACATTGCCGTTTGGTTGATTCAAAACTCTTGATACCCTGGAAACATGTTCGATTGCGAATTTGAACATCACCAGATTCATTGGAGATTTTGATATTAAGTTGTACTCCTCCAGGTAGTATTCCATTTTTTCGATTAAAAGATTCATATCACTTATCTAGAGACAAAAAAAAAAATAAAACAGGGACTGCGTATTATGATGGTATTTTGTGGATAACAGTATTACTAATTATAAAATTAACTGACGAAAAGCCATTATGGTGATTTATTAAATGTTTGATAAATGGTTATTTTATCATATATTAAATATCTACATTTTATTTTAATTAAAGGCGAAAGTGGTCGGTACATTCTACCAGAACTATTTATCTATAAGTATTTCGATGCGCTAAATCTAAATTCGAGGTCCAAAAATCACAAAAAATTGCGAAAAATTGCTATTATGAAAACAACATTTTTTTATTAAACTCGTTTAGGTACCTTACTTATATATTTCGATACGCTGAATTCAAATTCAAAGTCCGTTTGGCTGTACCGGGTGTCCAAATAAGAAAGGACGCCGGCTGTTCTGGGCAACTTTTTATCGCACAGTGTTAAGAAAAGAATATTTTTAGTAAAAATGGCCAAGAGAAATTGCTGAAAATTATTTTCAAGTTTCTAAAACTACCGCGAGATGGCCTAACCGCAACGGTAAATTAGGTAGTATTACGTACAATTTTAATAACATCAGCAAAAACTCTAACCAATTCTGCACCAGTTTGATTAAAGACTTTTTCGGCCGAGTGATGATCGCGTTGTTAAATTTAGCAATGGACTTAGCAATTGTTAAAACAACGGTTTAGAATGTTTCACAAAAGTCATTGTCAGTTTATTCAATGTTTTTTTAGTAAGCAACCTGTCAAAACCTCATTTTATTAAACATTCTAAACCGTTGTTAACTTTTAATAATTGCTAAGTCCATTGCTAAATTTAACAACGCGATCATCGTATTTTTAATAATATCGGTGGAAAAGATGATAACTAATGCATCTTTCAAATAGCTCTATTTTCCACATCTTTTATCGAAAGTGGTTTAAGTTGAAAATCGTTTAAAAGAAAATGTGGGGCTTTTTAAAACGGCGTTGCGGGGTTTTGGGTTTTTTTTTTAAAGGGTTTTTTTAGGAGGAGGAAAAAAAAACCTACACTTTGGCAAAAACTGAGTTTTGATATCTGCATTAGGTTTTGAGTTATTTTAAGTAAACCCGTTTTTCAAACGATAAATAATATTAACAAGTAATCAATACAGTCTTTGTGAGAGAGTAGAAGAATAATTACAAAGAACAAAATAAACAATCGAAAACATACAAATGCCGTGAATGGAGCAATTATTTATTCTTATTTTAATATTAGTCAAGTAAGTAGTCTTGGAAATAAAAACAAGAACAAAAGATTGGAAAACGACATAACTTATTTAAGTTGACGGTTATCAGTTTTACTCAAATTTAAAAAAATAAATAAACTGCTTCTTATTTGGAATTCTCATTTTCATGTATAGTAAATTACAACTTACTTCGTCGTAAATTTTGGGTTCAGCATCTGGCTCAATATAGTTTCCAAAGAACAAGTTTCGTATATGTTGGGGACCTAGTGTTTCTTCCTCTGGAACCAGCGGTTCACATACTTTAACCATAGGTTGGCGGAAGTTTTGATAGCAAGCTTTCTCTACTATATCAAATAACATATTTCTAAAATTAAAACACATTGCAAATATTGGAAATTAAGTGTTATTTCTCTCTTTGTTTTTTAAATTTTACCTATCACCTTCATCAATAAGCCTATCGTGAAAGACTCTATAGGTCTCATGAATCCACAATCTTATAAACTTGTTTTGATCGTCCATTTTAGATGGAGGGGTTACCAGCAAGCCGTTCACAACTCTGGTAAAGTCTCTTAGTGAGAAAGTGTAATGGGATTTTGCTGGAGTTGGTAAAAATTTAATTTTAAAACCAAAAAAAAAAATGGAAAAATTTTCTTTTTTTCCTTTTTTTAAAAAATTTTTAAATGAAAGTAAGTGTTAAATTTCTTTTTGATATAAATAAAGGATTTACATAAGTATATGGACTTAGCTTTACAAATATATCGAACTGTTCTCTTTTGCAAGGAAAACACTAAATATAAAAACTGATAGGAATTTCCCCATAAACAAATGCCATATCTTATAATCGATTTAATTAAAGCAAAATAACTAGATTTTAAAATGGAAAATTCTTCTTATTCATGAGAAAATATGCTAATAGTATAACAATTAGATGCAAGTAAACTACATTATTTTTCTACATGTTCTTTGAAATTCAGTTTAACATCGAAATAAAATCCTAAAAATTTAGTACAGAAAAGAATTTTATAATTTTATCATTCGAAAATATGTTATTTAATTTTTTTTTAATTTTTTAAACCTTGTTTTAAGGGGGGGGAGTTTATTCCCCACCGGGGCTTAAAAAATTTGGAAATTGGGGGGAAGGAAAAACTTCTGCGTTCAGCAAGTTCCATTTGTCTTGACACTCTAGAGATGAAGGAACGAAGAAAGCGGGAAGTTCGGGGCCCCCAACTGAACTGTAAAAGGATGCATAAAAGTTGCACTACGTGTTGCTCTGTTGGGAGCTGGAGAAAATTATACTGGCCAATTCATCTGAGAAAAAGCCGTGAAAATATTTTTAGAAAAGCTACAGACCCCCAAAGCTCGACGGTGGGAAAAGAAGGAAGCCTTTCGGGAGCGTTGGATTATTAATACGACAAAGGCCTTCTTTGAATGTTGTCCAGAATGCTAAGTGTTGTAGGGGCGCCATTCCCCAGACATGAGAACAAAATTCTAAAGAGGGTCTGATTTGGGATACATACAGAGTTTACAGATTGGAAGAAAAAAATATTTTTTGACTTGGAAGAGGAATCAAACTTTTAAACTGGACTATGGATATGATGTGTTTGTGCCAGTTGGGATTTTCAAAAATAACGCCAAAGATTAAACGACTCTTTTTTTGCAGAACTTGGCCGCTCATATGTAGGGATGGCATTGGCAACTTTTTTCTACAGCGAACATGACTGTTTTTCAAGGCATAAAACTGAAAAGATTTTGGGCCCCAATCAAATAAGTTTGAGGGCTTCTGAAAAAGATATCTGCTTTACCTGCCTTGTTTTTCAAATCAGAATTACATGGTGGCTTAAAAGGGAAAATTTAATATTGAGTGGAGGGGACTATCGTCGAAAACTATGAATGGGATTGATTTAAAGAGGAAAATCGTAAAAAGAAGAAACAGCGTGGGTGCCACCTGAGCCCTGGGGCCCCAGCATTTTTGGTAGAAGCTGGAAGAATGACCATCTACAGTAACTGATATACGTCAATTAGAAAAAGGGAAAATGGAGAGCCAAGAGCAAAGCTTGGGGGAAAGACCGTAAGAAGGAAGTTGTAAAGAAACCCATCATTCAGACCTGATCGAAAATTTGGATATGTCAAAGCAATTTCTGGGATTCACCAAGAATATCAAGGACTTGTTCCATTGTTGAGACAAAGGGAAAAAGATCAGGGTGGATCTATGTGACGGAATCCATACTGCCCA
>JAHBCN010015780.1:0-20606 GCA_019359885.1 Listronotus oregonensis
TTGCCGAAAAACTGCATTACTCGTATCCTTTCCCTTTTTTTTAAGCTGTCAGATAAACAACGCGGCTTTTTTATCGAGAGTGCCGGACGTCAAAAATCGAGAAAACAGGGACTAAAAAATGACAAGTGCGTTGTTTTCAAACCTGATAATTTAAAATTTGTCCTTTTTACCCAGTTCATCGTTATTTTATTAGTTGTAGTGTTGTTAATCATTATTAAGTAATTTTAAATTGTTTTTTCCACCATCGAGGCATACGATATGCTCGCCGTTTTTTTTAAAATTTTCCAAATGCCTCTATTCTGGCAATATGCCAAATATTAGAAAGATGGTTTTTTAAAAAAAAAGTGTTTAGACGTTTGACAACCCTTTAAGAAACTGAAATGTCATCCTATTTCAGCCCAATGAAGTTAAATTAGTAAAGTCCGTAGATAATAATTAGCTATTATTATCCACGAGCCGAAAATTTATAATTGCTTTTAAAAAAAAAACAAATAATAAGGAATTATTGAAAATATTTAATATTCGAGAAAACAAAGGTTTTTTTGTTGTAGGTTTCTCGATAAAAACCCGTTTGTTTATCTGACAACTGAAAATGAAAAAGTACAGAATGCATTTTTTCGACAAAATCGAAAATTAATTAAGATATCAAAGGGGTTTTATTTTTTTTTTTATGCCCCTTTTTTGGGCTTATAATAAAAAACCATTTTTTAAAATTTTTTCGAAAAAAAACAAAATTTATAACTTTGACAAAACTCTCAGGGAAAAAAAAAAAAAAATTTATTATACCAATAATCTTAACCCTAAAAAAACTTTTAAAAAAGGAGAGTAGTTTATAAAATCGGTTAAGCCAAAAAAAGTTATTTAATCTACATTCGCTCCTCCCCCCCCGGGGGGGTTAGGTTGGGAAAAACCAAAAAAAAAAAGTTTTCTTATTTTACATGGTTTGAAAAAAAACATCAACGAAAAATTAAATGGCATTTTTTAAAAAAACCCCTTTTTTAAAATTTTTGTTTTATTTTTCCCCTTTGGGGGTGGAATTAAAACTTAAGAATAATTTCCAGCATTTTCTGGAGGGGGTTTTCTATAAATATTTTTAAAGCTTGGGATTATCCGGACACCCTGTATACAAAGGCCATACCTGAATTGTAAATATGCTCTGTATTGTTGGGGGGTTATTTTGGTTTGTTTGGCGTGTACCAAAAAAATTAAAAAAAAAACATATAAAAAAAACCGGAAAACAATTTTATTATATTATATTTTCAGGGGGTTTTTAAAAGTGAAAAAAAATGTTAAGAATTTTGGATAGAGAAAAAAAAAAATTACAAAACAAAAAAAATTTTTAAAAAAAAAAAATTTTCCCGGGAAAATAGACCCCTTTTTTGGGTAATGTTTTTTTTTAAAAAACTTCCTCAAAAATATTTGTAAGATCCTCTTTGGGAAAGGGTTAAATCGAGATTTCCGGTTTTTTATTTATATTTTTCTGGGATTTGTTGTATTTCGTTTTAACCCCAAAAAAAATACAATGAAAAACCCTTAGGTTCCCATTCCCGGTGATGATTCAAATGTTCAAAACACCTCGGGAAAAAAAACAAAACTTTAACGTCATATTTTCCCCTTTTATTTTTTTCCCAAATTTAGCCCATGGGGGGCCCCCAGATCCATAAAATCCCTGTAAATTTTATACATTAAAAAGGGCTCCCCTATTAATTTAACAAAATTTTTAGACTATTTTAAACGTTGAAAAATTTATCACATTTAAATTTTTTTTTTTGATAAGGCAATTAAAAGTTATTTAAAAAAACTATTTGTAAAATCGTTGCATACCTGTCAATACCTTAATAAATCCACCAGTAATAAAAAAATGTCTTGTCAACTTTTTAATTGACGTTTTACTTTGTATTAGTAAGTAGGATAGCTATTTCAAAATGTTTTAAAGAATTGAAGAGAAAAAAACAATGATTTTATTTATTTATTTATTGATTTAATTCCCAACCAACTATACAGTTTATTACAGGGAATATAACATAAAAAAATATAACAATATATTAACTTTAACAAGAACTCATTAATAAAACAGTCAAATTAATTTTAAATATTTTTTATATGTATTTTAAACAGTGATAATTTTTAATTTTTTTTAAATTTTTATTGGTAGATTATTGTATATTTTTATTCCGTTATGGAGTATTGATCTCATTCCAAAAAATTTCTTTTTATTTGAATAGTTTCTAATAAATCTGTTTGTCTATATTATGCCCATGCATGTTACTAATATTTTTAAGTATGATATTTGAATGTTTTTTTTTCAATTTCAGGGGAAAGAATGAATATACATGTTTTTAATTTATATATATGATTTATATCAAAATAATATTTGGTTTGTACAAATTAATTGTTGGTTCAAGATATGGTAATTTATGAATACATTTAATAATTTTATTTTTTAAGTCTTTTTAAAGGTGTTAATATTTTTTGGGGGGCTGAACCCCATACTGAAATTAAATATTGTAATTTTGAGTGTACCAAACTATAACAAATATTTTTAAGCAATTTTTAAAGGGGATATAAACATATATGATTAAATGGTAATACATGGAAAATAGTTATCGAAGAGTATCCGACATGTTCTCTACGTTTTTTCCTGACAGACACAAGTAAGACAACAGTTCAAAATATCATTCATAAGTTTAAGACAAAAGGTACTCTTATTAATAAATGCAACTACTTAAAGCGAAATAATAATGTACTCGATGGAAGAGCTCAAGAAAATAATGCCGATTTAGATGTTTTAGTTTATGTAGAAGAAAATAAAGGAATTAGCACCAGGCTTCTTGGCAAAGTTGTAGGATAGGATCTTAGTACAGTACTACGCAAATTAAAGAAATATAAATATCATCCGTAAAAATATCAAAGACATCAGGAAATTTAAAGGGGAAAGGCGATGAGATCCGAATTGCATGTCAATTTTAATGCAATAGAGTAGAATGAATATGGTATGGCCCCAGATTGAAAAGAGATCGACAAAAATTTCCCCTTCTTCACTTCCATTACGACGACGGACGACGGCAATTCGTTAGCATATTGGCTGAGGCATACAGGGGAATGCAGTTCAAGCGTCCAGCTATTTTCTGCATCACTTAAAGTGATTGAAACATTGTATTATTTTGAGTGGATAATCGGCTCGGGTATTGCGAAGCTCGGTATGGCAATGTCTTCGAGCACTTAATAAAATGAAATGGTTTTAAGTTTATTTTTTAGAGTTATTTTTGTATTATTAAAATTATTATTAACTTCATTAATTTTTAAGAATGTTCATCGTTTATCTTTTTAAAGGAATAGCAGTTTTTATTTTATTTTTAGGCTTAAGTCTGATAAAAATTTAACAACATTTAACTACTGTTGTATTAAATACAACAGTGATTAACGTGACCCCATAAAAACGAAAATATCGTAATAAATCTCCTAAAAATACGATTGACAATCACTCCTTTAGTGTCCGGCGTCCGGCTGATACTGCCGAGTGCCGATCGCCGCTCGCCGAATCGACCGAATGCCCTGTCCGCGGTATTCCCCTCTTCTTGTTGGACCGATAGTAGAGGAATCGGCCACAACACGTTTTCTGTCTGTCTTTATTTCGCTCAAGCCTTTGCCTATTAAATTGACATCTCCTGTTATCGCACTGAAAATCTCTGCATGCAAGAAATTGTTTTGCCAACCGTGTATACGGAATACATTATCGTAGGAAAAAACAACTTATGTTTAAGCAGCCCATTCAAAAACTCAGGAATGCTTTTAAATCTTTTAAAATTATTATTCAGCATCAATTTAAGAGTTTACACATAAAAAGCGCACTTCAAAGTAATATTTTTAATATTAATGCAATAAATATTACCTAACTGGTATGTAAAAATAAATGTTTAAAAAAAGATACTTATATAACTGATAATAATTAATTTATTTGCAAGCAACATGTCACCAATATTTGCGTAATTCTAGTACCGATAAAGCATACTCCTTTATTTTCAAGTGGATATATTCTCGCACTTATTTCTCATACGAAAAATTTAAGATTAAAATCGGCAACAGCTTAAATAAATATTGGGGTGAGGCACAAAGAATCTTGTCCGGTTTAATAACTCAAAAGCATAATCATGTTCGCTGTGGAGCAAACATTCCCTCTTTTTGGTTGGATGTACGAAGTGATGCGTGTCACTGGAAACCCTTCGGAAAGATGTAACAAGAATCAAGATATGCTCCCTCTCGGCAAGGTCAGAACATTTGATAAATCAACAAAATGTGAAAAAATATCTATTTTAACCTCTTATAACCTTGAAAGTGTTGGTCGTGGAGAAAAATTTTAGAAAGAAAAAAATTCATACTTGAATTTTCTACAAGATATAATAGAATTGGTTAGAAATTAAAAAATGCTGGTCGCAAATTGGAAATAAACCAAAAAAGCTAGATTTTTGTGAGAAGCTTCATATTTGCCCAAACAGAACAGTCTGCTATGATAAACCAGCACGTTAAATTTCGTTAAGTTCCATTGATAGGTTTGAATCCAATTTCGTCTTCACATATACAAGAGATCTCAAGCTTTTTAAAAAAGAAAATCGGTTCATTTGTGCGTCCTCAGTAATAGATTAAATTTATGAATATGTCTTTTGTTTATAAACAAATTGACTATCTTCACGAATTTTCGATAAAAATTTTATTAAAAATGTGGTTTAAAAGATGCTTCTGTTAATATAATAAAATCGACAAGCGTTTACAGCGAATCTATAAAATATATGAAATTATTGTCTTATTTTTATTCATAATTTACCAAAAGAATAATTTAAGGACAAATAATGTGTATTTTTATTTGTATAAACATAAGTTGTTACAGAATTATTGCCCTCCATTTTTTTCCCATTTTAAACAAGTGCTTAGGCTAAGGGCGCCCAAATAATCTAATTTTCATTTTTTAAGAAACGTTGATCTTTAGTATATTTAAAAAAAAATTGAATGCCCAGGTTTAATATTCTGAACTTTACTCAATGTGCAAAATTGTTCATTTCTTTAAACAAAATTAAATGCAAAATTACTATGCAAAAGCTATTAAACGAATTTTAACGAAATTTGGTTGGATGTTTCACAATGGCAAGATGTTTTATTTGGCCGAATATGAAGTTTCTTAAAGAAATCCAAGATTCCAAAAATCCATGCAAACAATATTTTTGCCTAAATATGGTGTATGTAAACAAATGTATTACAACTGGATTCCCCAAAAATATTATGATTATGGTGTTAAGATTGATTAATTGAAAACAAATTGACATTTTTTAATACTCCCTGTATAATGCCAACTCTTATTTTTTATTTTACATGACAGTAATGATAACCACAATTTTTTTTCTTTAATTTCATAAATAAAATTTTAATAATTTCTGTGTTTAATGTACTTATGGCTATTGACCAGTACGGTCGCAAAAAATCATCTGTTAAAGTTTTTTTTAACGAATAGAATTGGACCGTAATTACAATTAAACTTTACAATATTTCTTAATACGGCATAACAAATAATAAACACGAGTTTCAATATTACAAAATAATGATTATTTTCGCACTTTTTATTTCTACAAGGAAAACAGTAAAGTGAGCTTCTTAATATTAGAGAGATAGCGTAAAATTTACCAGGCTTTACATTATTTAAAACGACATAAAACTTTAAAGTGACACACAACTACACATCTACAACCGCAACTTAGCAAATCTGCAAATATGGCCGACTTGCAGATGCAACTCTGCTGAAGGGGTGCCACCTATTCCAAAAAGAATCTGCAAATCCGCCATATTTACTTTTAAAAAACTGTTTTACTATCGCTGGTACACCTTAAAAAACAAAGCCATCAAAAAAAAAGTCTATTCTGGTGTAGTCAATTATGATCTATTTTTTGTCACCGACATCGGCACCTGCAAGTTAACTTTACTGACGTACAGAATTCCGCTTTTAGACTAAAAAGAACCATTAAGGGGGCGTCTATTAAGGGGAGTTGGTAATGTTTTTAAACTTTTTTTTTGCATGTTTTTTTAAATTTAATTTTCTGGATGGAGAACTTCTTAAGAGTATTGTGTAAAAATTTGAGAGGTATCGGAGCAAATTAACGAAGATACAGCGGTAAGTAAGGTAAGCCTATAAAACTCGCTTATGAACGTTTATCACATTTTTCTTTAGTGTTCAAAACTTTAAAGCGTTTTTTCTACAACTTATATTTTTAAAGTCGGTGCCTCTCATAACTTCAAAACAACTGCACCGATCCTTTTAAAATTTTGAACACTATTTCTTTACATACTTTACGAGATAACGCCGAAATTTTTTTTTAATTGTCATTTTTTATTTTACAGTAACAAATTAGCCATTTTCGTAAAAAACACGTTTTTCACTTCAAAGTGTTCCCAAAAAGAGAGAAATTAAAATTTTGAGAAACCCTCCCAGCCAGCGTTACCCGGAGACAAAGATTATCTAACGAAAAACCTTGGCTTTTTTGATTTTATATGATCTAGCACCTAGTTATGACGGGCACCGCAATTCTACTCATTTCCTAGAACCGTCCAAATAATTTCTGCCATTGCCGTACTTTTTAATATTTCTTCATGACAATTTAATTTAATATTCTTCAAATGATATACTTTAATGTAGCATTAGATTTAATAAATATATTTTTTCTACTACTGTATAAATAAGAAAACTTTGTGGTCCTAGCAACGCGAATGATAACAAAAGAAACCTTCGTGTTACCTGGTTTCCAAGCGTTGCTAGCTAAAAAGTAATATTTTCAGCGCCTGGACAAAAAAGTAAGAGTAAAAAAAGAAAATATGTTGTGGAAAATATTAGGATTTATTTAAAAAAAAGTAACAATTTTATAAAAATATTTTAAACTAGGTTGGTTTTAAAAAATTAAAAGTAATTGTGCAATATGAGCAATTAGCAAAAGAAATTGGAGGAATAATACTTGAATTAACATTTTTTAAATTTGTTTTTGGGGGTATCGTTATCACCTTTAACTACGTTAATATTCATATTTTTCACTGTTACTTCATTAAAGGAATATTGGTAGGAATTTCGTGCAAAATCTTCTTTAAATTTCCACCTTATTACTATAGGATTCAGCAATATATCCCTCCGCAACAGAAGAAGTCTTCCAACCTCCATGCCTTTTAAGTCAAAATATCGACACCCAAAGCATTGGCAAGGAACGTAGTTGACGTTCTTCTAAAGAAGGGCCAGTGTATCTACTGATGTCTTCAAGCTTCAAAAACTTCGCAATTTCTTTAGGTACATTTGAAATAGTGTGCTTTCCAATTACTTGATTAACACATTTACCTCTTTCATAACGATACAATAAACCCCATCTAGAGCATTCCCTTTATCTACAATATATTCCTGTAGAAATCTGACATAAGGAACTGAGCTTTTATCGTTGGTTACTACAAAATTTCTTTTAACTTTATTTTTAGACTCCACTATTTTTACTATAGCCACGTCATTTCTTATTTCTACATCTGCTTCATTCTGTATTTCGTCTGTCCGGCATGCCCCAGCCACTCCCCCCTTTGGGTATTACTTTCATTGCTAGTAACTTTGATCGGGCGCGTTAAGTAAAAACTTATGATTTCTTCTTTTTTAAAAATTTTTTACTGTTTTGCTTCATAACCATCGTTTTTTCCCTTTTTAAAAAAAGCAACTAGTTTCTTAAACTCCGAAATATATTGATTTTTGTTTACGGAAATTGTTAACGGCATGAATATACAGACCAAGGGGGTTTGGGGGTGATAAAGACCCCGGATTTTCTTGAAAATACACCAACATCACATTCTCGTCAATCCCCCACATTTTTGTAGCAAGAAATTCAGAAAACGATTTATATGTTTGATGGTACCTCTTTAGATTTGTCTGGCAAAGTGAGGCACACGCAAAGGGCGATCATTTCATATTCATTTTTAAAATTTAAAATGGATGATTTATACTAAATTAACAATAATTCAAAATCTGACAAGTGCTGATGACAGACAATGTCAACAATAAATTGTTGCTATGGATTTTTTAACAGGTAAAATTTCAAAATCTCTGATATTTCTATTAAAACATGATGTTAATGATTATTTAAAATTTTGCGATACATAGAACAGTAGCAGAAAAAATATAATACATAACACGATGCGAAAGGCCTTTCAAGTGTTCGGAGGTTTTAAATAGCCTCGGCTTCGCCTCGGCCATTTAAAAACCACCTTACACCAAAAAGTAAACTTTCGCATCTTGTAATGTAAATAACTATTAATTGTCTCGTCCAAAAAAATTCGCAAAAATGTGCCTTTTTTGCACGAATTAACCCTTCCCCTTAATTACGTGAGGCGACTTTGGTGTTTTTTTGACCTTTTTCCTCCTTTGTGAGATTTGATGTCGTTGTTGCCAAGGCTTAAAATTTAGTGCGCCTATTAGAGAAAAAAAATCCTCCTACAAAATAAATTTACCGTTAATTTAGTACTGATTAGTACCTCTAATATCCTATTTCAACGTCCACAATCTCAAGATGACTCCGAGAACAATGTTTGCCGAATATAAGCTATTTTTGATTGCTATTACCATTTTTATCAATTAAAATTAATAGCTATTTCGTCATATAATCATTATTATTCGGTGGTACTTCTCGTACGGAGCAGATATCCAATCCAGCTTAAGTAAAGTAAAACGAAATAGGTAAATTGCTTGCTTTTTAAAACTTCCTGAGGCAGAAACAATCACACGTCATGCTTTCAGAAGAACGGCAGCTACGTTGGTGGTTAATAGCGGAGCAGATATTTTATAGCTGAAGCACTTAGGGGGATGATGGTCCAGTACAGTTGCTGGAAGTTATGTGGATGCATTTATAGCTAACCAAACTAAAACCGCAAATATGATATTTTCAACAACTTTGGCATCGTCCTTTTGTAGCAATCCAAGCTTTCTACTTCCTGTTAACATTACGGGAGCTGATAGTGGACAAGAAATAACATTCTCTAGCAGTGAAACTTTAAATCATCAGGGCGGCCTCTTAAATATTTCGATTAAAGCCTACAACAGTAGCATACGCAGAGGGGGACAAAGGGGATATTTGCTCCCCAGAAAGACTCAAGAAAAAAATATTTTTAAGACCTGGGCCGTAGCTAGCGGAGGGGAGACTCCCCATTTGCCATATAAACGGGCGCCGAATTCTTGTTCTTTTAACGATTTTAACGACTACTTGGTAAAAATTGGGCATGGCACCCCCAAAATGTTCCGGGTTCGCCGGACTGGCCTCCGGCGGCGCCTGCGGCTTGCCCCATCTAAAACTTTTTTCTGGGTACGCCACTGGCCGACAAAAAATCAAATTTGACCATTAATTCTAATAATTAATATATGATTAATTGTTTAATTTTTGTTGTTAATTGTCTTGTTGATTCTATATAAGAATTGTTCAATAAAGATATTACATAAATAGTTTACTTTATTAAATGGGTAAGAAAAATGGGAAAAGAACACGACTAGAGGAAATGAGTGGGGAAAATGGGGGAAACGGAAGAGGAATGTAGACGTAAGTAATGTGACACTTTTAAAACTTCATTAGAGTTAGTATTGTATTACATGTATGGGTTGTAAATAAAGATATTTTAGAAATGGAAAAATAAATTACTGTGTCGGTTCTTAGTAAAAGTGGATCTTTTGGCGTTTTTTAAAAGGTGCCATGAAATGCAATATCTGCATGTTTTGGTGCTTGGCCAGCGTTAACGAGACGTGTGTTAACCATCTAAAAATCCGGCACCTACGGTACCTAGTACTTAGGCATCTAAATAAACCTTTGTGGGCTGCCATAAAGATAAAAAAATAAACAACTTTTGAAACATATTTTAAAACAAACGCCACAAAAAAATTTCTGCTATCTCTTGATGGTGAACGGCTGTAAGATTTTTTGCTTGGACTGTATAGGTAGGAGATAATAAATTATTCTGTAATTTCTGTAATGGCGGCTTTTATGTATGTCTAAAAGTTAATAAAATACATATAAGCATCATTTCAGCAGAAAAATCAAACCCGACAAATTTTACAAGAACTGTCCAGCATGATATCAAGCATCTGAATAGACCGATCAGCAGAATTTGTAAAAACTGCAAATTTCCCTGCGGCTTTTCTGAATTACATTAAAAATAATTTAATGCAAATCAAGTGTTAACCTTTGCCATAATGCCACTAATTTTGTCCTTTATAAAAATATATATATATATATATATATATATATATATATATATATATATATAATAAAATTTTAAATATATATGTATTTACTTTTTCTTGTTACAAAACATACTTTAAATGCTAAAGTTTTCCGCAGTTTTCGTCCCAACGTTATATGCCTTTTGTCATTTACATTCATCAGCATGTTATATATTAATGTTTAATATATATAACTTTTTTAATATAGACACTAAATCCATGGATTAATTTAAAAAACACAAGTACAAAGAACACAAAGTACTTTCATTCACCTTGCAATACCTTAACAGATTTAAAAAATACTTATTGACATAGAAAAATGAGTAAATATTATGAAGAAACCTGCTCGCCTAAACGATTCTTCCCATATAATTTCATAGGCTAAAACTGTTTAATTGAAGCCGTGGTTTAATAGATATCTTGCGGATGTAACAGGACGCTTAGGTTATAGAAGTACAAGTGAAGAACAGGGGGGATTTAATATGAAACGCCATGTTCACTTGTCGACCTTGATCAACTCTATCCAGATTGTCAAAAACCCTAAGAATTTTTTAAAAGTTATAATTGGTAATATAGGTGGGTTTTACAAAATATCTAATCTCGATAGTTGCTTAGTGTATGGGTCCCTTTACTTTGTGGTTAGTGTCATTTTGTGCCAACTTATACAGAAAAATTAAATAATACCCTCTGTGTATGATTGTATTTTGTTATTTGGTTTCCTAAATTCCTAAATACCATGATTATCAAGAATCGGTTAAAGATGCCAAAGTTATCAAAAACAAAAAAAAATACCGAAACCTGCTATGCAATCCGGGTAACAAGTACCTATGTTCGAAAGTTTCTTAAAATCATGTATTTTGCCAACTTTGAGTCCTTACTTAGATATGGAATTATTTTTTAGGGAAATTGATCTAATGCAGAGTTAATTTTTAAAATTCAGAAAAAAGTGTTAAGGATAATGTTCAAGATAAAATGTAGGGAAACTTGTAGCGGAATTTTTAAAGCAAAAGGTCTTTTGACTATGTATGGATTGTACCTGCACGAATGTTTGTTATACTTATTTAAAAACAAAGACTCGTTTCTAGTTAATAGCACTAATATAATGTATACTACTAGATCTCTAGATATCAACTACTTTATTTATAGATTGAGTATGACGAAAAAAACACATTATACATGTGTATAAGAATTTTCAATAAACTACCACAGAAGATTAAAAACATCCAAACTTTAAAACAATTTAAAAAAAAAAAAACAGATATTTATTATTAAATCGTTAAAAGATTTTTTAATATGTAATTGTATTAGCTTAGTTATGTAAATCCCTGTGACGTCATTTCATTTTGTGTTCCTGTGATACTTATGTAAATATGTATTATTTTAACAGAATCTGAAATAAAGTTATATTCTATTCCATTTATTCTATAATTTTTATTGTCCTGTTATGTATCTTCCATGTTGCATGCGTTCTTGGTGTGAACAGGCCAGTTCTCGTTACCTTATGTAAGGTAAGAGTATATCATAAACGATATTTACCGCGGGATACAAGTTCTCCAATTGGACAAAATATGACTTAAAGATGTCTGTCTTTTATAAAGAATTCTTTTAAAAATAAAGTTTATCCCCGATCGTTTATTTATAAGTATAAATAACGCATATTGCATATTTTCTATTATTAAATGATAGTAGCATAAGCAACTAAAAAACAAAACAATCATTAAGTTTATTTATAACCTTAATTATGACTTCCACAATTTAATAAAATCGGTAGAACAAATATTGTTGAGTTAGCTCAATTGGCGATTAAAGATCGCAACCCTTAAAGATTATTTGTTGAATAGTTATTACTTCACTGAAATAGTCAGAATTAAGGATTGCAAAATTAGCTAAACATCACACGTCAAAATTGATATCTTATTAAATTTGGTAGAAAAATAAATCCAAATGATGTAACTGTTTTACACTCACGGATAGACAAACATAAGGAAATTATAAGGATTTTAAAAAAACCCTAAAGGCTTGTTAGTTGGTCGCGCAAACTAAGTTATGTAAAAGGACAAATAATAAAATAAACTCTATTATTTTTTAATAATACTAATAGGTATGTACATAACGTACCTACTTTAATGAAGTTTCATTTCGTATATTTTTATATAATTTTACTTTCTATTGCATATCTGAAATTTTAACTACAAAAATTCCAACAGTATAATGCCATGCGCCAAAGGTTGCCTTGCAATCTCCCAGCATTGGCGATTTTTCCTGCTGGGGGCCGAGCTATGCAGGAAGAGGACGTGTGTGCCAAACTAATGCGCAACGGACTAGATATACAATTTTCAGGACCGGATAGAAATATAAATTAGGATATGTCTTAAAACGCTGTTAGCAAATGATAGTGGGCAAATATATAACACCTCAAACCTTTTGGTTATTACCAGACGGGTGGAGCTTAATATTATTTATATTATAATTTTATAGAAAAAAACTAATAGAGGATATTTTTTTAAATTATACTCTCATTTTTTAACACTTATTTTTAATATTAATGTACTGGTAAAAAAAGATATAGGAAATTTAAAAATTAATTAGGAAATAATTATTTTAAAATATATATTTCTTTTAATATGATTTCAGAAAATAAACGAATATATATATATATATATATATATATATATATATATATATATATATATATATATATATATATATATATATATATATATTCGTTTTCTGGAAAAATTAAATTTATATAAAAAAAAGGGTAATTTGTTTTCTTGAAAATAAAGATGATTTCTTTTTTTGATAAAATACATTTTTTGATCAAAAATTTTAGGAGATATTGGTTTTTTTTTTCAAATTTAATAAAAACGTGCTAAGTGATCAGCTATAAAAAAAAGTTGATGTTTAGAATAGTGACGTCATCAGTAAACATTTCTTCTGAGTTTCTATATCTTTAACTTTACGGTAACTCAAGGCATGCATTAACAATATTTTTTGACTCTTGCAGAGTTTATATTAAATGAGCCAAATTGCTAGAAAAACATATTGTCTAAGGGGGAAGCAAGTAATTAAAAAAAGGTAAAAACAAAGAAAAAGTACCTAATCTAAATAATTTCTTTTTATAAATAAAACGGTTGTCGGCATTTTTTTGTAAACCTGCTTATTTAGTAAAATAATTTTAACTGTTAGAAATAATTCTAAATTTATCCAGTAAACGGATAAAAATATCCTGGTTGTCATACCCTTGATGATAAAAAAGTCGGAATAAATGTTTGCCTTTATGACCCCTTTTTGTAGTCAGCCACTACATCTACTAAGAAACGTCACTTTATAGTGTCGTGACTGTAATACCAAAAATAAAATCATAATAAAATATTCTTAAAATTTTTGCCACTCTCCAAATAATTTGGCAAACTCCCTATGGTAAATAAAAAAAGTGGGTTAATCTTAAAATGTACTAGTTATAGTTCTATCTATCGTAGCATGGTGAGTTCCATCACTGGGGCTCTGAGCACTGAGGCCTAAGCCCATTATGCTCTACACTAACCCTTAAGCATACACAGGGTCCGTTTCCTTTTACACTGATATGGAGCTGTCATTTTGGTTACTAGAGCCCCAATTTCGATACGAGTCCAGTTAGTGGTAGGAATCTTATGTCATTTAGGTCCAGCCATGCCGTTCCTAGACATTTCCCCCTGATGTGCCCTAGTGCTGGGCAATCTCTAAGTATATGAATGACGTCCTCTCTTTCCTCTTTTTCAAGTTATAGTTATGGGGTAATAGTTTATAACAAAAGACATAAACGTTGAAATAAAAATATTTAACTATCAAACTTAATTTCAAAACACTTCCTATCAATTGAGTGGGTTAGATGCAGGGGTATAAGTCACTTATTTCAAAAAATTGAATTAGGCGTAAAATATGAAGCTTATAATTAAAAAAAAACTTTTTGGCAGAAAGGTACATATGTAAGTCTTTAAAAATATTTTTAAGATAACACTTGTACCACTTTACCAAAAATTTTTGAAATAAATCATTTGTATAATGCCTCTGTGCATCTAACCCAATCAATTACAATTCTAAACTTTTTAAACTCTATTGCAGTCCATATTAGTCAAGTCCAGTTCTAATATTTTTTGCTGCTTTTCCTGTCACCTGGTCACCTCCCTTTTATTAATCGTATTGTCAATTTTTGTATTATTTTGCGGTAATGATAAAAGCATGTCCGAACGCCGTCGATAAGGAAACAAATTTAATAGAGAGTTCCTGCGTTTTCTATGGTTTGCTGCAACAACTAACCTTATTTTTAGTTGAAATAATATCTTTTTTTTTTTTTTAATTTGTAATGATTTTGTTTATTTAATTTTTGTGTTGATGTTATACCGAGTTAAAATAGTCAGTTTGGCAATGGGAAACTACTTTGTTGTTTTTAATGGAGCATCCGATACTTTTACTTTGGAAATATGTGACATATTATGTAAGTGCAAAACATAAATATGTACCGTTAAATGTAGGGCGTTCCAAACTCTAGGGCCCCACCCCCAGAGACTCTAAAAGGAAAAAGGGCTAAAAGGTGTAAAAAGCCGTTTTTTCCCAAAAACAAAAAATTTAGAAAATGATTAAAATTGAAACAAATATTATCCCGTTCTTTGTTTAGTCCTTATTAAAGGATCCTGTACAATTATGATTTTAGGGTGTCGTTAAAAACCCTGTTGTGAGAATATTAAGAAATAAATTGATATTTTGATGATTGTAAATACGGTTAGCTAAGGTATAAAGATCTTTTTAGGATAAGTAATTATTTTTTCCAGGTCACCTAATATGAAGGAAACTTTCATTTCCTGAAAATTTGGAGCGGTGATTAATCTTTTTTCTAGCGACAATAACGGGCTAATTTTTTTTAAAGTGTTGACTTTTATAAAATTTTACTACTCATTTTGCGTGTTTTTAAATTTTGGGGTCTAGGCACACGCCCCAACCCCCAAATTCCGGATATCCCGAATTTTTGTAGTTTCCCCAAAAAAGTTTTTGCCAATTTTTGCCTCTTGGTCTTGGTCTTGCAAGTCTGATCTTGGTCTTGGTCTTGCAAGCCCAAAGAAGGCCTTGGTCTTGGTCTTGCCCCAGGGCTTGGTCTTGCTGAAAAATCGTGCTGGTCTTGTTTTTTTTTGGAGTAATAATTTAGACTAAGCAATTTTTTTAAAAAAATATATTTTTTTTTTAAACTTACAAATAAAAAAAGATGGAGACTATATTTTTTGCTTTAAAATTTTAAAATATACCAATTTTAACCTTACATGTACATTTAAATTATTTGATTAAAAAGGATATTTTAAATGTAGGGGTTTATTTATTTATAGCGCTTCATTTTTTTTGATAGGGGAAAATTTAAATTTTCTTTGAAGAAGCATATAAAATTACAATATTGAGTACTCTGAGGGCAGAAAAAAAAAATTTTTAAATTTTAACCAGATTTAAATTTCCAGGGGAAAAGATTCTGATATGTAAACATTGGTTTCTGATTAAAAAAAAAAAAGGATTTAGGCAGCTTCTTTTAAACTTTTTGTGTTCAAATTAGTCAAACATTTGCCGTACAAAGTTTGAACAAATACTTTTAATAAATATTCATCTGCATATACAAAAATGGCTGAATTTTGACAAAAAAACAATATATCCGAAACCGTTCATAATGGTAAAAAACTGTATATACAAAAAAATTTTAGAAAAAAAAAGGGGTAAAAAATTTTAAAATTTTTTCTATTTCAGGGGAATTTAAAAAGTCCACTACCAAAAAAAACTTTTTTTAAATAAAATAGAAAAATTATAGCAACAAATTCATTTAGAAAAATCGCTTCCCCCCGGGTTTTTATGCTGGAAATTTTTTAACTGTCATATAGGAACAATGTCGACGTAGATGGTTTTTTTTTATCATTTTCGGTTTTGACAAAAATAACGTCATCATTATACTTTTGGCATTGTTTTGACTTTTCCGTCTAAACCGGAAGTGAAATTCAAAATTCATTTATATAAAAATATTCCTATATGACATGACAAATATATTTTTTTTTAAACCATCACTTTTACATTTATATCTTAGTTTTAAAAGGGGCAATCTAATAATGCCACTTTTACAGTGTGGCACAAAAATAATCTTTCCTGGGTTTTGGAAATTTTTGATCCAAACTGTAATGGCATCACTGGATACCTAATTAAAAAAACATTAGGAATAGGTAAGTAATTTTCAGCTGCTATAACTTTGGTAATCTTAGTTTTTCTCTGTCGCAAACGGTTATGGAGATATCGAGCTTTGTCGGACCATTGAGTAACAATCTTATTATTTTTGAAACATGTTACTGAATCTACTAGTTATCGTTGTTAGATAATTTTATTAAAAAACGAAGTGATCTATTTAATTATTATTTTATTAAAAAAACCTGTTACTCATAAGATAATCGCCTTCTTAGGCAGTTCTTGACACATTTTTTGTCATTTCTATATGAAATACCTCTGTATATTGAATATAAAAATTGAATATTATAATTTAAAAAAAAAGTGACAAAAGTGCAAAAGTCTTGCAGGTCGGTCTTGATCTTGCGTAGTCTTGCACTCCTCGGTCTTGGTCTTGGTCTTGGTCTTGCATACCCCGGTCTTGGTCTTGGTCTTGCAAGCGAGAAGGCGGTCTTTGGGCTTGTTTCCCCGGGTTTTTGGGCTTGCTGCAAGACCAAGACCAAGACCGCAAGACCAAGACCGGTCTCGCTCATCACTATATATTTAGGGGGTATTGTGGATTTGATTAAACCTGAGTTTCTAAGGTCATACTTGCTTTATTCACTAAACAAAGAAAATTGCTACATTTATCTATGAGACCCCAAACCAGGCGAGATTTAAGATACATTGAAATGAGCCTTTTACACTTCATATTTAGTGCAGATTCTACCTACAGAGATGGAATACTGAAAAAGCAGGTATGAAATCTCTCCTCCCATTTTTTCATTCATTAAACTCAAAAGAGAGGAGATTTCACCAAATACACTTATGTAAAATAAGGGCCAAGTTTCTATCCAAAAATATCGGCCTCTTAAAGTACTGAGATCTAAAATCAAACCAAGTTCTGTTTCAAATTTATTTCACTCTTTTTTGACTCGGCAAGTTTTTACTGATCTGTATAAATCAAACAAGATTGTTCATTTAAACAGATAGATCAGTAAAAAACTTTGAGAAACCCAGATTTTTGAGTAGGATCTTGGCCCTTATTTAACATAATTGTTTTTGGTGAGTTTTAACATTACATTTTCTATTTTACGGTTTTCTAAGTTGTTAAAAGATGTGCACAGATATATCCAAGAGGACTAACCAGGGCCATATTTGTGGCTTTCCTCGTTTTAAAAAAAATGTGAAATAGTCATCTTGTGTATTTTTTTCTGTAGCATCTAAAAGAATATTTCCCAAATTAAAACTTTTTTTAAAAAACTACAAACTATTTTTTGGTTTTTTTTTTTTCTATACGTTTGAACAAAATTGATTAGATAATATTTTAAGTAACAATAGAACAAATTAAATTATATGTTTCACTTTTACCAATATGTATTGAAAGTGTACTAGACTTGAACAGAAGATTGAAATTATGTGTTTTGGCATTTTGGAAATTTATTGTTACCCTTTTTTAATTTTCTAATTCACATCGAAAATTTCTTATTTAAATTAAATTAAGTTTTGTTTTTTAAAGTGAATAGTAATTTTTTTTTATTAAAACGAAAAAAAAAAATAAAAAAAACGCTTTCATAAATGAACCGATAAATAAGGTGTCTCATTACGACAATGTTAAGTTCATGTCGTATCCCTTTTGTCTGAAGTTAAATCATTTAAGTGTTCTTGAAATTTTACGGGACAAAACACACAAGATGGCTAATTTCACATATTTTGTTAGTATGAAAAAAGTCGTAAATATGGCTCTTTTTAGTCCTAGTTGAATGACCCTGTGTATATAATAATATGTATACCGTCTGTCCCGGAATGTCCAATTATCTCAGGAACTATTTGGACACATTGTACGGAATTTAGAACTTGGAGGGCAAATAACATACAGCGTTCGCTAGAAATATGAGCGATGTTGGCAGATGTTCCATTTCGAGAATTTAGTTTAATCTTTTTACTTTTAAATGGGAAATAATTTTTTTTTTTTTTTTCGACCCCCCTTTATAATTTGCTGTATATTAGCAACAAAATATCAAGGTCCGAAATTATAGTATTCCAAATAAATGCCCTTCTTTCAAAGCAGGTAATGTATTCCGTATAAAAAAATAATTGTTCCATCTAGTTCTACTTTTTAAAATGTGTAAAACGTAGAACACTGTGAAAATTAGACTTGACGTGTACTTTTATAATAAAAGAGAGAAAAACACGATTCTTATGATACGTAGTTATAAAAACAAGTAAAAAGGTAAATATAATTTCTCAGAAAACAAATTTGTCTCTTTTATTTAAGTTAACCATTTGGGACAATTATTAATGTTAGAACCTAATTATTACAGTATTCTACCTGTGACATTTTAGAAGAAGGTAGAAAGCCATAACTAACAAGGTGCGACAAATATTTTTTTTTATACGGAATATTTCCCCCCTCTGAAAAAAACCATTTATTTGGAATATTTTTTTGGACCTTAATATTTTGTTACCAATATACAGTAAATTGCAAAATTACACAGAGAATCCCAAAAAAAAGTTGGTAACTCATTAAAAAAATAAAAAGTTGACACTAAATTCTCGAAAGTAGAACATCTGGTTATGTCGTCGATACTCTTAGCGATAGCAGAATGTTGGTTTCATTCTAGGTTTAAATTGCATACAGTGTGTTCCAATAGTTCGTGAGATAATTGGACTTTTCGAGAGATTTAGGGACACACTGTATGATTTATTCTCTATAAACATGTACTAAATAACACTAAACCATTTAGCTTTAGATAGATACCCATTTAGTAGAGATAAAAATAAACTCACTGCCTTTAGCGTACCGATCGTTTGGCACATACCCTTGGCCTAACTGTCCCTATTCTTAACCTATTTTCAGCAATTATTTATTAAAAAATTTACATTTTTGTAGCACGAACATTAACTGTAGAGACATGTGAAATAGCGTTTATTGCAAAGTTTTTTATCGATAAATAAATATCCTTTGTACGACAATCAATACTAAAAGTGAATAACCAAGCATGTTATTACGGCTTTAAAAATGTCATAGCATCGCTTATGAAAAATGGCATGTTGTATTTGCAGTTAATAATCTTTAACTTGTTTTGAATTTAAAAACTATTTACCTTTAATATCCCAAAAATAAAATAATGTAATACATTTAGGTTTTTTTTTAAAGCAAACAATTTTTTATATATTGTATTGCACCACTCTTTAGCAATTTCTCAGCTTAATCCAGGGAAACCAAAGGCTTATTTGTATTTCAGGAGTCTCCAAAACTTTTGTAATTTTTCATATAAAATTTTCTTACAGGCATAGTGTGGGACTTCTAGCGTTTCTATTATATTAAGGTGGGTGGACCATGGAAGGCCAAGCTTTTTGCAAGTCTAATAAATAAAAAGTCGTAGTTGTTGCCATACGACGACAAACTCCTTTTACTCACACTAGCACTAATCGAATTCAAGAACACACATGGCGGTGCGTCGCTCGCGATGCTTTTATCAATGCGGCCTCTCGCTTGAAATTTTAATACGCACTCAAAAAAACGTAATTTTTGGAGTAAATAAACTATTATTTTCTTTAATTTTTTTTTCTCTTTTACTTTATTTACATTGTTGTTAAAAAACGGCGGTGTTCCTAGGAAAACCAATGGAGCCGCTTTGCTATATTTCGTTAAAGGTTTTTGTTTAAATTAACTTATTAAATTGTTTTTTCAAATTTAGTTTGTGTTTTGTAACTGATCAAAATGTCATGATATTTCGGAAACTGATGAATTTTGGTATAATATATGGTTTATAAAAAATGTTTAAAATTAAGTTGACAATCAAAATAAGCAATAATATATGGAGTGTTCTATTTAAAAAAATAGAATTATCATTATCCAT
The DNA here is from genome assembly GCA_019359885.1 of Listronotus oregonensis. NCBI lineage: Eukaryota > Metazoa > Arthropoda > Insecta > Coleoptera > Curculionidae > Listronotus > Listronotus oregonensis. The sequence continues at coordinate 20,338 of JAHBCN010015780.1, forward strand.
AACTTTGTGAGCGACGCTGTAGATTTTTCATTTATTACAGATATGTAGATTTTTAATAGCCCTACAACTTTTATATAAGACATTTTTTGATAACCCTATAGAAATATTATACAAAAATTCCACAAACACTCATTAGTATTAATATTAATTTACATTGTATTATAAATAAGAAATGTAAATCTTAATATTTTCAGGAAAGATAAAAGGGGAGTAACACACTGACCTTTATTTTTCGGGTTAGAATGATTCATTTTTTTTGCAACTGATAA
>JAHBCN010015781.1:0-20383 GCA_019359885.1 Listronotus oregonensis
TGAAAAAAATCTTGTTTTTAAACTTTTAAAAACTTTTTTTTATTTTACCCTCCTGTAAATTAGTTCATAAGTCAGTTATTCTTTAAAAAAGAATGATTTTAAATTAAAAGTCGATAAACTTTTTGATAAATATATTTTGATTGATTTTGATTTTTCCCGGGTTTTTAAAAAAAATTTTTTTTCAGTTGGGTTTGACAGTGAGTAATAAAAAGTCTCAGCTTCAAACAACAATAGTTGTAATTGATGACCCCTTTTTGATGGAAACATTTTCAATCAAAAAAAAATACTTTTGTATATGATTTCCACTTTTTTTTTTTTGATTTTAACCCCTTTAACATGCCTCAACCATCAAAAGGTTTAAAAAAAACCAAAAAGGGTTTTTATTCTAAATATGGTAAAATGGGGCCCATACGTTTTATTATGTCCTATTAAAAAAACAAGGAAAATTGGGGAAATTTTCTTTTAATATGTAAACATTCCATTTTTCTAAGGGGATTGACAAAAAATTTTAAAAAAAGTTTAAAAGGGAACCCCAAAGATCCAAGATCGTTTAGTAAAATATTTTTTTTTAATATTTATTTCTAGGATTTAAAAAGATTTAAATTTTATTTTTTGGGGACATATTTTTAAAATTTTCATTAAAATTTAGTTTTTTTTTTAATAGATGTTTTTTTTTTTTTTTTTAAAACTTTTTTTATTTCTGATAGCCTTTTATTAAAATTGCGACCTGTTTGACCTATGTCTTTGGAATGAAAAAATTTTTTTGGGAAACCCTGGTTTTACTGGATATCTTGATAATATTTTAAAAAAAAATTCAAAAAAGCCCTCAGTCTAGTTTCCGTTGAAAAACAAAACCTCAAATTACTCCTTACTACTTACATGGGTTTCCCCCAAGAAAAATTAAAAAATTCTTAGAAAAAAAGGCCCACAAAAAGTTTTTAAAAAATCTTTGGGCAAACATTTAAAAAAAACAACAAAGACAAAATTAAAAAATTTTAACAGGGGTGTTTACCAAAAAAATTGTGGTTCATGTCCTAAAGTTTACATAGGTCAAACAGGCCCAATTTTAATAAAAGGCTATCAGAACATAATAGTTTCCAAAAGAAAAAAACAGACCAACATAGCATCTATAAAAGAAAACTTTTTTTTTCATGAAAATTTTTAAAAAATATTAATAAAACAAGGTCAAAAAAATCTTTTAGAGTCCTTAGAAATAAAAATGAAAAAAAAATACAAATATTTTACTAAACGATAAATTTGGGGTCTTAGTGCCCCCTTTTATTAACTTTTTTTAATTAAATTATTAAGTCTATCTCAATGAAAATAAATGTTTACATATATTTAAAAAAAATTAACCTTACTAGTTTTTAAATTGGAATAAAATAATAAACTTGTAAAAGGGTTTCCCCTTTTCTGTTTACCTTTAGATAAATATTTTGTACAGTGGTTTATACCAACCTTCTGATAAAACTAATTTTTAAAGTAAAAATTAAAGGTTTAAAATCAAAAAAATAAAAAGTGGAAATAAATTACTACAAATAGTTTTTCTTGATAACAATAGTTGATTTTCAAATTAATTCTCTATTGCTGTTTTAATAATCAGTACATGTGGCTTTTCAAAATAAAGCATTAAAATTTTAAATATGGCTGTATCAAAGGGTTTTATTAGATTTTTGGTTTATAAATTCTATTTTTTAATGTATGTTATGTTCTTTTTTCCCTTTGGCTAATGTCCCAAGTTTCTTCAAAACTTTCCCTTTACAAGGGGGTCCTATGTTAACCCCGTTTTTTTATATTTATTATGGTTTACTTTTTTTTTTATTGGGGTAGTGTTTTTATTTTTTAAAAATAATTTTTTTAAAATAAAATTTTATACTATTATTGAATTTAATTATTTGATACCAAATATCGAATATTAATTTTTTTAAAAATAATTTTAATAACATAAAATCAATTAACCCTATACCATGAAATTTAAATAATTAATAGATCAGTAACGACGTTTTCATTCTTAAAGCTTTAAAAAGGCGATCCCATTTTTTTCAAATAAAATAGAGTTTATATACGGTATTTTTTAAAATGTTTGTCGTCGTTGGTCAGTTTATTCAAGCGTCTAGACGCTCTTCATTTTCTAAATAAACCCCTTCACGTTTCCAGATTGAACTAATTCTCCCCGGCCCCTAGTGAATAATTTCCAAGGGTTTTGGTTTAAAAAAAATCATCCAAAACATATACTAAAAATACAATTGGTTGAAAAAGGGTATCTCTGTAAGAATTAAAAAGTTTTGGTGAACGTTGAAAATCTTTTATTGGGAAAAATAGAAACTTTGACTTTTTTTAAAAATACATAAAGGGTTTTGGTAAACACAAAATTGCTTTTTTATTTAATAAATTAAATATTAAAATATAAAATTTAATAAAATACCCCCTTAATTTTTTATTAATTAATTTAAATTATTTATATATATATATATATATATATATATATATATATATTTATATATATATAATAATAACATATATATATATATATATATATATATATATATATATATGTATATGTATATATATACATATATATATATATATATATTACTATATATATATATATATATATATATCTATATATATCTTTTCTATCTAATATTTTTACAAAATAAAAATTATTTTATTTTCATTTGAATTATTTACAAACATTTTGGCTTGTTTGGCCGGTTTGAATGTTTACAACAAATATATTTCCTTTTAGTAATATTGGTAATGTTTAATTTAAAAAACCTAATTTTTGAATTAAAATGTGGAAATTTTGGTAATAGGTGTTGAGTTGCCTCCTCCAGTTTTGACCAAATTCGGTATGAGGGTTTTTGGTGCTGATTGCAATCCCTGAAAAAATATTTTACACAGCATTGGACACCCGGCAATTTCATCATCAAAGCTGAAAATTAAACAAACCTTATTTTTCTATTCCCCCTACTTTTTGCACAAGAATTCTTGATTTTTTCACTACATTTAACTTTGTCTTTTAAAAACATTTTAAAATTGCAAACATCCACTGCACTTTGTGTGTCGGCACCATGTATACACTAGTTATTTTGTAAACAAATATGGCTGCTGCCTTTCTGAACTTAGAAGGTTTCAATAGGCAGAAAAAATTAAATGAATAAAAATACAGTTTGTAAAAGTTTTATTTTATAAAATATTGTTTACACTTTAGTGTTAAAATGAAGGGAATTATTAATACAAAAAAAAAATGAGGTTAGTTTAGGTTTAAAGTTTGATGATAAATATCTCGAAGGCAAACAGTTGCCTCAAAAAATATTTTTCAGATAAATAATCAGCATAAAAAACCCGTATGTAAATTGAATCAAATCAGAAGAAAAGATAACTTTTACCGGAGACAAGTGCCGAATTCCTCTACAATTTATCAATTTGCTGAAAATTATACATTTAATTTTATAGAAAAACTTTTTTAAATGTTTGTTTTATAAAATTCTCTAGTAGTGTTTACATTTTAAATGGATTTTACCTTAATTTTATAATAATTACCTATGTAAAGACGATTTTGTAGACTATTTTCCTGTGCCCATTTTGACAAGTAAGTACAAGATTGACTTTAGTTTCCTAGCCTATTTCTTCCTTTTTCTATATATTTTTTTCTTTTTCTCTATTTCTTTTCTTTTCTTTTTGTTTTACCTTTTTTTCACTGTTAATCATTGGAATTTTTAATGGAAAATATTGGTGACCTATTTACGAATAAAAGACATTAAAAATGCCACGTCATTAATTAAAATTACCAAACCGAAAACTGGGCCATTCAAGAATACTTATAAAGATCAAGGGAAATATAAGAGGAGTAAGTTTTTTAGATCCTTTTCGTAAGTAAAAATGGCCTAATCCTTCTAATTTCGATAACAACTTTTCATCGCATATAGAAATTTTAATTGTACTACACAACCAGTGGATAACTTCGGTTCCTTTATACCTAAAAATATTGCCGAATTTCTTGGGCTGAATGCAAACGCCCACACTGAGCACTTTGCCGCCAGGCGTGTTCTGCGGTATCCTTGCCGGTTCAAGACCAACATATCTATCTTTGAAAAGACACAGACGATTATGTATACAGGTGTATCAAAAGTACATGCAAGGACAATGTTCATTTTTAAATGACTCCTATATTTTGTTTACATTTTTGTCCGCATAAGTTCTAGATATTTTGCATTCCTTCACCATCCCTATATTTAATTGTTTACGAGATATTTGAATTTAAATACAAATTTAAAATGGAAAAATTCGCTCATTTTTTTCGTTCTATGGTTTGCAGCGGTTTTTTGAGGTGGCATAATAACCATAATAACTAGCTAAGATTGTTAAGCGATGAGTTTTATTATTCTGTGTTTTCAAAAATCGATTTCTGCTTCTTGCCGGGTTAAAAGCTTATTTCTATAAATGTATTATAACCTAATGAACAATCATTATACTATGAAGCTGTTTTATAAATCTAAAAACCTCCCACAATGTAGAAACGTAAACAACATTCAGGGAATAGACGGGTTCTTTGCTTCATTTGCATTTAAATGCGAATATCTAATAACAATTATTGAATATGGGATATAATATGTCTATATATCTAAATTCATTGCAGAAAACAAAAAAATATGTCAAAAAAATATAGGTCATTTAAAAAAATTAACTTTTTCTACAGTTTTTTTGATACATGTATACACATAACGTTGTTTACACCAAAATGTAAAGTAGCAAAAATAAACATTTTCTGATGAAATATTTAAGCAATAAACAGGGTCTACTTTGAAGACTTACCCTATATGTGCGTACAATACCTTGGTATAAGGATTAAGGTGTGTAATGGTTAAAATTCAATTACATTTACTGGAAACATTTTACTTTTACGCTCGCAGGCATTATATTTAATGATGTTAGAAAGTTATTACTTCGATGCGGTTTTTTACAGAAAACACTTTTTTAAAATCGATCAGCGTAATATCTTTGTGGTTAACGTCTTGATTAACCCAAATTTAGGCACCTAAATTGCGAGAACTAACCATCATCGCATGCACAAAATCAAACAATTAATCAACAGTCAATAAGCGTTTTCCGTGAATCAAACTGAAATTGTGAAGAATTCAGATTTTTCGCTGAGTCTTTGAACGTTCATCGAATGGATGGCGTGTGCGCATGACTTGTGGTCAATGGACGGGAAAGAAAAATCGATTCAAACGGTCAGCGAGTATTAACCACCAAACGCTGCCGACATACTAAAAGGAACCAATATCCGAAATTGGGTGTTTAATAATTAATTATAATAATTTGGTTTTACTTCGTTTAATTGTTTGAAAAATTACGTTAAACTGTTTTTGTAATAGTTGAGACAATGCAGCGATCAACCTCGGAATTTTATACTAAGACGGATCGGAATGTGGTTTTTTGCTTCCAAAATGTATTTGTAAAATGTACCGCCTTTTTGGGCACCTGGACTTTCAGTACTGAAATCTGGACGTGGAGGTCATCCAAGAGGCATTTTCCTAACAGATTACCAGAAACAACCTCAATCATTGTAGGGCGTTTTTGGGCGCTAATTCATTCACACTTGAAAAGTGACCCTCTGAACACCTGATGCACAGGAACTGGACGAGACTCATCTCCGAGGGTTTTACAATCGAAAGACAGATATCCGAAAATCGTTGTGGGGTTTGGATCATGTGATTCTAATGTATATGACGACCACACCCAGACATTTGGTGCTTCGAACTTGGACGAGCAGAAAGTCGAGAGATTAGGGAAGTATCACTTAATGAAGAATTTGATATTTAGTTAAGTTTTTAAAAACTAAGTTGTTAATTAATAAGGTAAGCTAAAGTTACAGTTAGATTGTATTTGAATTGAGTTCAATAAAGAAAATTATAAGCACCAATTACATAAATATTGACTTTCTGTTCGACAGTTTTCAATTTCTCCCTCACAACCGCCTTCGTTCAACAATTCTGCACAGCTATTGCAGTATTGACGTGGTCTACAGACATAGTTTTGGATTATTTATTCCTGGAAATGACATCATTATCAAGATAAAGGTTCAGTGTCACCAGGTGTTAGGAAGGATCGTTTCAGGCAGTCTTAGTACAACTTTGTACTTTTTTTGTTTTGGCAATTTTGCCTCAATTTCAAACACATGGTTACTGTCCCTCTAAGCAATACAGGGTGTCAGGAAAAATGTGAGAAGTCTCCCCGATATGAAAAAGCGGAAAATGAAGTTCATAATTTTTATGACTTCATGCTTAGGAAATATTGGATCTGAATCACCTCCAAAAGAGTCGTTAAATATAATACTCGCCTTACTATTTTGAAAAATGGGACCTCTTGGATAAACAACAACTCAAAAATAAAAAAAAGAACAAAAATCAAAATATTATTACGTTTCGATTGCAAGTCACTACACATTATTAGATAAACTAAAAAATAAACCACTTTTGAAAATTTTGATATGTCTTTTTCAGATGACATTAGTTATTTGTTCATAATCTTTATAATATTCAAAAGAGATTAAAAAAGGTGTATAGTGTCAAATGAGTTTTAGATCCTAAAATTTGCTGGCATCCAAGCATAAGTATGTAACCATATCAGTTTATTTTTGTTTAATAAAGTACTGCACTTTCCGTTATTTTGGTTTGCTAATTTTCTTTACTTTAAAATCTTCAAAAGCAATTCAAGTTTATTAAGTTCATTATCAAATGCATGTTGGCTGCTTTACAGTTATGGAGTCTAGTTATATTATATATATATATATATATATATATATATATATATATATATATATATATATATATATATATATATATATATATATGCTGCTATATATGTATATATATATATACTATACTCTCTCTCTCTCTCTCTGCCTATATATATATATATATGCCTATATATATATATATATACCTAGTTTTAACTGCTTTCCCAAATGTTCTGGTTTTTCTTAGGAGTTCAGGAAAGTTCAGGCAATATATAAAAACAGTTGCTTACTAAGCAATTTTCCTTATAATTATCAATTGACGTTTATTCAGGAAGAATTTGCATCAGATATCTGTATTTTCCTACAGCATATGAATGATCTACATTACAAAGACCATGATTGAAATTTTACCTACCTTCTCAAATTCAATCTTACCTTAAAACCTAGAAGTTCTCACGAAAACACTCCCATTTTTCATTATTTTTGCATTCAGAATAAGTAATAATGTGTGTGTTATTTAATGTTATTAATGGTCTGTTTTGTATTTGCTTTTTAAGTTATCATTTATTTTGATAGTTTATCAGACTACTAGCACCATCTACAATTTAGAAGATAATATGTTTAATATCAAGACTGCAAAAACTACTCAAATATATTTAACATAGCAGTGATGGAGTTCTTCACATATGGACAATAATACCAATTTGTTTCATTTTTCATGTTGAGTCATCTTGGGACGAGTAATGCGTAAGGATATTTTCTGAATTTAGTTAATAACCATGTTTTTTTAATTTTATATCCAGGGTATTCTTGCTTTAGTTCTTTGTTTGTGTATTTTTTTGTTAATAAACGGATTACAATCAATGCACTTTTAATTCTTTGTTTACCTTTATTATTTATTTTTTGTTTTTTATTATACAAAGTCTCTTTTCTTGTATTTAGTTTCTGTTTTCAAAAATTACTAACCTTTTCAAATCAATGAATAATGTTTTCAGTTATGATTGGTTCATTGACGGTTTCTATTCCATTTATTAAATATTACATTATTGAGTGTTTTGAATATATTAAACTTATTGTCTATCTAAACATTATCTTGGAGATGTCTATAGGAATTTATATAATATACAGCTTTTTTGTTTTTCATTTTATCTTAGATTTAGAATAATTTACCCAAATGATTATTATGGACAAACTATAACTGTTTTTATTTTAAATATTTGCAGGTGATCTTACTAGAGGAGTTCAAGGATCTTGATAAGGATAGTCTTTTTTATTCTTATTATTGTCTTTACCTATAGTTCTCTGGGTTGTTAAGTCTCAAATTGATTCACTAAAGTGGGTTAATTATTCTCGAATGATTCTTCAAGTTCAGGCTTTTTGCACAATTATTGCTTTTCAAATCTGTGAGTCCTTAATTCTATCAACTGTCTGGATAATTCTGACTTTTTTTAGAGAAGTGGTTGTTGAGAGTCAGTTTGATTTCTCAGAATTAGTGTCTTTTGTGTATTAATTCAGTTTCAATTAGAGTTAATTTCTTATTATCACAGTGTTGAGTCAAAAAATTATTTTTATGGTTCAATTTCTTATGAAATTGTAATTTTTTGAGTAGTATTAAAGCAGTTAAAATATATTATTATCTTGAGTTTGGCAGATTCATAATCAACTAGTCTTGTGTGAAAAGATAGAATAAATGGTTTAATAACTGTCTTCTAGATCTTCTATTCAAGCTGAGCAATTCACATGACCAGAACCCGTTGCATTCAATCAATTTAGTTTTACCAATTATTGGTTATCAAAAGAAAATGGTGAGTTGAATGTAGTTTCAGCGTTTAAGAAATTGTTGATTGAGATGCCCAGTGTGTGGTTTCAACTATCTGGAAAAAAGGTCAAAGAAAATAAACAACCTCCATTCTGAGGGATCTTCCCATAATGCTGTTTTTGTTTTTGTTATCTTCTATGGTTTCTTTGATTGTGAGGATCTCATAGTGTTTTGTCTTTTAAGTCATTTTCAAATATTAAATTTATTTACCATTCGTTTTCAGTTTATTAAATATAAAATATATGGTAATAATATTTTTATATTTATTATATTAGTTTTATTATAAACTAGGTTTAACAGTTTAAGATAAGATGGATAAAGATTGCCTTATTTGTACTAAATAATAAAAAAATATATATTTTATAATCTTCTCATCAGTATCATTTAATCAATGAAAAGAAAAATATCTTGGCAGAACTAGTAGCACCAAGTTGCAAGTCAAAATGCTCCTGAAGAGCTTAATCAGTGAGCTGTTTCAAATCATCGGGACAGAGCGAAGTCGTTGGTAATGTATGTATCGGTTTGAGGTGTTATTTTCCCCAAAGGCTACGATTCAGTTTTTCATGTTGACGGTAACAGGAACACATATGAGCAATATCAACATGGAAGATCGATGTGAATTTGCCTGAGTTGACCTGAGTTCAGTTAATGCCTTTAGTAATCTTTTGAACAATGATTATAATGTAATTTATTTTATATACAGTGGTTAAATCATGATTAATAATGCATTTTATAAGTTGGAGTAAAAATTCATTTTTTATAAATATGTGTTAAAATTCAAAGTTTCATTGACTTAAGTTTTACCATCATTTGCATACCAGCAGTTTTCAGTCTTTCTTTAAAATTTCTGATCTTACTCAGCGCCTTCTAAAGTCATCTGTATGAAAGAAAGGATAAATTTTGTTTTACAAAACAAACTATTCAGTATTGAAAAGAATTATAAGGTATTGCTGTTTTCAGGTAAATCGATCAACAAAATTTTTCAAAGTTGTCAAGAAGAATCTAAATCTTAGAGTCAAAAATAGGTTTTGGATTTTCAGAGGTTTGTTCAAAGCCACTGTAAAAATTGTGAATATTTTTGTAAAAATTCAAAAAAAAAAAAATATTGAATCTTTCAGGCAATATTGATGAATTTTATATTATCCCCAAAAGGATCAAAAGTCTGCATTCTAACTATGGACCTATATCTATTATAGTTGACTTGAAAAGGTCAATGGAAAAAATTAATTGATTTCTAAATCTCAAGTGTCTGGAAAAGCATAGATCTTAACATGATAGACAATATGGATTCCGTCACGAGTAAGATCAGCTGATCTTCTTATTTCTCTACAACTGGGTTTCAGTCCTTAGCGTGGGTTCCCCCGGTGAATCGGGTCAGTATCATGACCATACCCAACTCAATTCAGGGTCTCTGCATAGTGGGCTTCTTAACAAACTTATTCTGCTGATCTTCAGCTCAAACTTTGCTCTTGGCTTTCAGTTTCCACTAAATCGACGTACTGTATCAGTTGAGTGAATGAATTCATTCCTCCAGCTTCTACCAAATAAATGCTGGGGTGCCCCTGGGGCTCAGTGCTGGCACCCACGCTGTTCTTTTACACATTAACAATCTTCCTCTTTCACAATCAGTAGAACTCATAGTTGCTGACGATAGTACCCTCCACTCTAGTATTCAATTCTTAAAGCCACCGTGTAATTCTGATTTTGAAAACAAGCGCAGATCCAATGCAGATCTCTCTTCACAAGCATAAGCATAAGCAACAACTATTTTTGCCAGACCATATTTTCTTTGATATATCATTGCAAAATTTAAAAATCGTTTTTCTGTTTGTCAACTAAAATACCTAATGTTAGTATATATATATATATATATATGTATATATATATACCATATATATATATATATATATATATATAGTTTAAAAGTAGTTCACAGAAAAACTCTTTCCTGTTGTTTGATTCATATTGTTTTATTATTTAAAGTATTCTTTGGTTTAAAATGATCAAACAAATTTTTAATAAATCTCATTTAAAATTAACGTTAGAGGCTCTAGTATGGTGCTTTGTAAGAATCTCTGATACGAGGAAAAACTGTCAGGCTGTGATAGTAAAAGAAAATTAATAGTTGTATTAGTGGTATAGTGATCTCAATTAAATTCAACATAAAGCACTGTTTCAAACGATCACTCAAACTGATTATTATACATACAAACATAGAGCCTGAGATAATTTACCAATAAAGGCATCAGCCAGTTTATGAGTATTATTTTTGTTTTTTTAATTAAAATTAAAGATTTATTTCTTTGTAACAATTCACGATAGCGACATCTATGGTATATTAACTCAAATATATGTTAATCCACTGCATTAAAATTACGGAGATTTTTAGTTTACCTATGGTAGAGTATCAATTTAATGGTGTATTGGTAACAGGTGGCAGCATTTAGAGATTTAAGTATATTTGTGGATCGATTTTCTTTAAATATGTTCACTATTATTATTTAAGTTTAATGTTCCGTAATATGCTAGAAATCCAACTGAGTAGATTGTAATCAAATTGCTTAAATTTTTTTTTATTGTCTCAGTTTTTGCGTTTACTGTATTTTCGTTTTGCCTTATATCATTTCCTGAAATTCTCTTTTTTTTTGGGATTACTTTCAGTTTTCAGAATTTTGTGTTATTGAAGTCAAATGAATGGTTTTGTTCTTGTGTGTGATTTGTGAGAGCTGTTTGTTTTTGTGTGTGTTTATTGGGCATGGTCTGTTTTTCAGATACTGGCTAGTTTGCCCAATGTACACATTTTGGCAGTTTGTACAAGGGATCTCATAAATTATATTACTTTTTATTTGTCATTTTTGTCTTTTAGATGTTTGAAATTTGTTTAAAGATTGTTGCCCCTTATGAGCCACTGTTATATGCCTTTTTGAATATTTTGCAGGTTTTGAATGTTTTATTTGTATGGTAGAGAGATATGTTGTTTGGCTCTTTTTTTGAGGTTTTGGTGTACTATTATAAAATTGACAATTCTTTCATCAGTGCTGATATTGGACATTATTTGATCCCAGGCATTTTGGCTTTTTCCGATTGCCTTCCTTCTAAAATTAGGATCATAATTTGTTGCCTATCCGGCCAGACCTATGATAACTGATTTTTTTGAGATAAGGGGTGTTGGGAATTAAGTTACAACCTCTTGCTGACCGGGTTTCTTTTGTGTACCATTCCGTTTCTATTTTTGTTTTTGATAGTAACGTTAAGATCGAGGAAGTTAATTTGGTTGTGTTTTCTCTTCCATTTAGCAAGCCCCACCAGTTGAGCTGGTAACTGTTAAACGTTTTGAGAGGGATTATATCTTGTCAGGCGGTCTTATGCAGTCGTCAACACTGGAAGAAAATATGTTGGTGAAAGTCTAGTTTTGTATTTATGATTGTTTCCTCAGATCTTCAGGATATGTATTACTTTACGCGAATGGGGACCCCATAACTTATCCGTCAGTTTGTTTTACGCTCTTGCCGTTATATAAGAAATAGTTGAATTTAATGTTTTCAGTGGCTTAAGTCTTCTAGGGAATATCTGTGTGTAATTTTATTTGATCCCACTTTTTATTATAATCTTTCGATGGTTCCTGGATATTGGTGGTACTCCACATCAGGATGCCGTCAACAGTTCTAAGGCGATCGGTGATTCAATTTTTCTTTCGCGTCTATGATCTTTTATATATGATTTTGGTTTATTATTAAGAATAACGAGGTGTTTTTCTAAAGTTTTCAAGGGTGATTGTGTACATCAATTTGATTCTTGTTCCGGTGGTATTAGTTTTTAATGTGGTTTGGGTAAAACCGTATATTCTAGGTGAATTGCGTTGTGGATGCTGGTTTTATTATATGGGTGTGGTTCCTTTCCGGTGAGATTATGTCGTTACTTTACCTTTTGGTATATATTAATTGGAGTTAATTCTTGGTTTATACGTCGTGTTGTCTTGTAAAAGATCATTCGATGTTTGCATCAGCCTCAGTAGATTTCATTATTACTGTTTTTGTTTGACTTATCTGGTCTTAAAATTTTTAAGTCTGGATTATTTTTCATAAATATTTTTGTTTTTCTTAATTTGCGACATATGAGGTAGTTTGTGTTATTTTTTGGTTTGGCCAAGCTCAAACTTTATAGTTGCTATTTATTAAATTACGCACCAATGATCTGGATGTTCGTCTTTACTAGATTGTAAATTTGTGATTGAAGTGCTGATAAGATTTTTTCTCTACTGGTGCAAAATGGGAGAGCAGCCAACACCTAATCTTCTTAAATCTTGTCTTCAAGCATAAGTTTCAAATGTAAAAACCAACTTGAGAGAAATTTCCATGAGGTTATTTTCTAATTCAATATAATATCTTAAAAGCACTTATAACTGATGCAACAAACCTGTCTTATATTGCAAATCAAAATAATGAACATGGATCAGCTCTAGTCGTTTCTGACATAAATTACGAATTGCCAGCAATACAAAATCTAAAATATGAGCTTTTTAACTATCAGGAAAAAAAAACACAAATCATTGACGTACTTCTAATAAAAAACAAAAAAATTCTATCAATAATATAAAAACAAGATTGGATTGAGAATTTGACTGATATATACTCCCAGATTGTGTCACGGAAATCCTCAGTTTAGGACAATTTTGCAATGCCTTTCGAAAATCCCACCAAAATACCAATACCTGACTGATATACCAACATTGAGATATCGTCCCAAAATTTGGCTCTGGTGTAAAGACGACATCCGATCACAGTTTTTGAGTTAATAACTAACTCATGGCTGGTAGCCAGTAAAAAAAAATCTATGAAACTACCTTATGTCATAGAATTAAAGAAAAACAAAAATATTGCAAAAAAAATCAATCAGGACTTAAGGAATTTTGAACCAAGATCAGATCAAACAAAACAGTATCAATGAGAATCTACTGAGGTGATAAAAAGAAATGAATGAATCTTTTACAGAGATGACTTGACAGTAAAATCAATAAGAATGTTACTAATATATACCAAAAGACAGAGAGTAACTGACATAATCTCACTGAAGTAAAATATATACCTACGGCTACAAACTTAAAGATCCACAACGCAATTCCACCTAGAATACGGTTTACCCAAACTACATAAAAACAGAACCTACCAGACCAATCATTATATTATTTTTAATCCTGCAAAACTTTAAAAATATCACCCAAAAGTATTTCTTAATGTGTATCAACAAATCAATATATAAAGAACTCCAGCAGCATTTTAAAAGAAAAATTAAATCAATTAGTCTACCAGAAAATCAGGCCACCTATCCTTAGATGTGGTTTCACTTTACACAAATATCCCTATAAACCTGGCCAAAGACATTATTAAAAAAAAGTGGGATCAAATAAAATTACACACAGATATTAAAACATTAAATTCGACCTATTTCTTATATAACGGCAAGTATTACAAACAAATCGACGGATGTGCTATGGGGTCCTCTATCTCAAGTGTAGTAGCACAGCTAGTCCTTGAAGATCTTGAGGAAACAATCATAAATACAAAACTAGACTTTCACCTACCATTTTTCTTCCGGTATGTTGACGACTGCATAACATCCGCTCCACAAGACAAGTTAGATAACCTCCTCAAAACGTTTAACAGTTACCACAATAAATTGCAGTTTACAAGGGAAGTGAAACACAACAAAATTAACTTCCTTGATCTAACGTTACACAATAAAAACAAAAAAATAGAAACGGAATGGTACACAAAAGAAACCTGGTCAGCAAGATATTTAAATTTTAATTCCCAACACCCCTTATCTCAAAAAATCTGTTATCATAGGTCTGGCCGATAGGGCAATAAAATTAAGTGACCCTAATTTTAGAAGGAAGGCAATCGAAAAAGCCAAAAATGCCTTAAGATCAAATAATTATCCAGAACATCTTATACACTCTATTTTTAAAAAAAGAATTCATCAATTTTATAATAGAAACCCCAAAACCTCAAAAAATAGTGCCAAAACAACACATCTCTCTTTACCATACGTCCCAAAAAATTATCTGAAAACCTGCAAAAAATATTCAAAAAGAAAATATAACAGTGGCTCATAAGGGGCACAATCTTCTTAAACAAAATTTCAGTTATCTAAAAGACAAAATTGACAAAAATAAAAAAGTAATATAATTTATGAGATCCCTTGTAAAAACTGCCAAAATGTGTACATTGGGCAAACTAGCCAGTATCTGAAAAACAGACTTAATGCCCACAAATACGACAAAAAAAACAAAACAGCTCTCACAAATCACACACAAGAACAAAACCATTCATTTGACTTCAATAACACAAAAATTCTGAAAACTGAAAGTAATCCCAAAAAAAAGAGAATTTCAGGAAATGATATGTATACAAAAACGAAAAAATACAGTAAACGCAAAAACTGATACAAAAAATTTAAGCAAATTATACTACAATCTACTCAGTTGATTTCTAGCATATTACGTAACTATTAAATTTAAATAATAATAAGAATAACATATTTAAAAAAAAAAATTTAATCAACAAATATACTTAAATCTCTAAATGCTGCCACCTGTTACCAATACCATTAAATTGATACTCTACCATGAGAAAAACTTTAAAAAATCTCCGTAATTTTAATGCAGTGGATTAACATATATTTTGTTAATATACCATAGATGTCGCTATCGTGAATTGTTACAAAGAAATAAATTCCTTAATTTTAAATTAAAAAAAAACAAAAATAATACTCATAACGGCTGATGCCTTTTATTAAGAAATTTTAAATTTGTGTCGCTATGTTTGTAATATGTGTATACAATAATCGTTTGAGTGATCGTTTGAAAATGTGTGTTTATGTTGAATTTTAACAATGACTACTTATGGAAATCTCTACTAATAAGGTAACTATATTAATTTTTGTAATTAGTCACAGCTCTATTGTGTTTTTCTCTTTGCATTGCAGACATTCTGATGAAGGCCTCATACTAGAGAGCCGAAACGTTAATTTTAAAAATTATATTTTATTAAAAAAATTTTGTTTTATCTGCCTTTAAACCCAAGAATACTAAATAATAAAACAATATACCTAAACAAGGCAAAGAAAAGAAACCACTTCTAAACAATATATATATATATATATATATATATATATATATATATATATATATATATATATATATATATATATATATATATATATATATATATATATATATATAACAGGGTGTCCCGAAATTAGCGCACAATATTTCTGGGGTGTAATCTAGACCCCAAAATAAGACTAAAACTTTATATCAACATGCCCCTAAAAACCTCTCGTAAGGGAGCTAGAGCCTCTTAAAGAGGGCACCGTGAAGATGGATTTTTTCAAATATTTCCGAAACCCCTCAATATAAAACTACAATAATTGGTAGTTCTTATATCATTTCGAAGACGTACTTGATAGTGTTTTATTTGTTTTATTTTTTTCTCAGAGGCGTCACACGCAGGGGGCAGCGGCTATTTATTGCCCCAATTTTTTTATTTGTTAATTATGCATAGTTTAAATATGAATTTTGTATTTTTCATACATTTTTATAAAAAAAAGGCGCTCTTGTTATGTCTCGATAGAATTCACCGTTTTCGAGTAAAATGGATTTGAAAATAAATCATATCTGAAAAATTACCAAATTTGAAACGTTTAAAAATATTTCATTTTATTTTACCGTTAATAATAACCTAACATTTTTGTATTAAAAATGCCTGAAAAAGTTCGTGTGAGGTTTAATCCAATAAAAAATAAAAAAGGGGACCAAAAGATAGTGGAAAATATTATAGGCAACTATAAAACAAAGCAACATTTTAATAAATAATGTATAAACATGAACTACATCCTACATCGTTGGTTAGGAATTGATTTTTTCAAAAACTAAAAATTTACGGCCTAGTGCAAACTAATAAATAAACATGTTGTGAGACTCATTGTCATTTTTTTATTAATTTAGTCTTTAAGCAAATGCTCAAATAAATCCCCATTTTGCCGGATACAAAACCCAGCTCTACGTCTTATGTTTTGAGAAGATCGAAGAATTTGAAACTCATTTTGTCTGATCTCATTGCCAGCTAAGTTAATCCTATCTATTAACTCCTCACGGGAATCTACTTCCGTCGCGTAGACAATGTGTGTCATATGACCCCAAAAATAATAATCTAACGGATTATAGTCCGGTGACCGGGCTGGCCAGGCTACTGGCCCATCTCTGCCTATCCATCTATCCGGATAATTTTCGTTTAGCCAATTTCGTATCGGTCGATTAAACTGGGCTGGAGCCCCATTATGTTGGAAGTACATACCCACTCTTACAATTAATGATACTTCTTCTAACAGACCACCAAGTTGATTTTGTAAGAAATTTAAATACAGTTCGGAATTCAGACGATCTGGTATTTCAATTGGTCCAATTAACTTATTGCCTATAATTCCTGCCCATAAATTCACAGAGGATTTATGCTGAAAATTTGTTCGCTGTATTACTTTGGGATTTTCACTTGCCCAAAAATGGGTATTATGGCAGTTAAAAACCTTGTTTTTGGTAAATGTCGCTTCATCAGCCCACAAAATTTTTGAGGAAATTTAAACGTTGTTTAAAATCCATCTGCCAAATTCTACTCGAGCTGGAAAATCTTCAGGCGTCAAATTTTGCACCCTTTGAAAGTGAAACGGATGGAGACCCTGCATTTGAGTCATTCTTCCTAACTAAAAAGATAGTTAAGGTAATTTTTGTTATACTTGCTACTTACGTTGCTATTACAATGGATTTGGGAATATTACTATCTCTGGAGAGTGGCCTGATACCAATTTGAGGATTTTCTTCTATGCCGTTTAGAGCATTTTTCAAATTATAATCCCCCATTGGTCGTCCCTTCCCGTGAAGGCGTCGAAAAGACCCAGTTTCTCTTAAATTCCTATGCACAGTTATGAATGTTCTGCGACCGGGTATTTTTCGATTTGGGTATCGTCTTCGGTATTCTTCTACTGCGGCAAGCGCACTGCCATTACAGAAACCATACACGAAATGAATGTCTGCCTCGATGTCTGCCAGTTCTTGGTTCGAATTTTTAACTCAAAGTAACTAATGCTATTGAAATTTAATCAAGGCAAAAATAGCAAACGTCAAATATTACTATTGAGAGGGGCCTATTGTTTATGCACCGCCTACTGTCCAAAAATTAAAATTTAAATGTGTTTTTAAATAGATTACTACTGACTAATTCTTTTATTTTCAAATCCATTTTACTCGAAAACGGTTAATTCTATCGAGACATAGCAAGAGCACCTTTTTTCATAAAAATGTATGAAAAATACAAAATTCATATTTAAACTATGCATAATTAGTAGGTGGTAGAGGAGCTTTCCTCGCCTGAGGCGGTACCACCCCACATGCCCTTTAAAGGACTCGTGAAGTCTCAGGACGTTTCGAGTTCTGGGCGGTGAGTCAGTTTTCCTTCTTCCTCTTCCTTCTTCCTCTTTTAGTTTTCCTTCTTCCTCTTCTTTCTTTTTCTTTTCCTTTCTCTTTTTTTCCACTCTACTAAAATTTGGAAATAATGATGATGGCACACCAGAACGTAAAGTTATCCGGAGGTAAAATACCCCTCCATTCGGTTCTCCGGGCGAGGGGTACATTTGGGGGGCCACCATCGAAAAGTCTGATATCGTTTACAAATATATGTGGGCTTAACTCCAACGTAAACTCTGATCACCATTATCTTCAATCATCCAAACCCCACATACTATTTCTCACCGAAACTCAAGTAAGTCCCAAAACAGCAACCAACCACCTCCTTTTCCCAGGTTATGAACTCATTTACTGCTTACGTTCACAACGACCTGGCTTGTGCTAGGGTTTCTAACCTCGAATCGGGTAGACCTGATATTCTTTGGCTTAAACTTTCTTTCAGATCTTCTACCAAATTTATCTGCTGTATATACCGGTCCCCGTCCGACAATTCCTACAACGAGCTCTTTGATTTCCTTTCAATAAAAATCGACAATATTATTACCCAGTTTCCATTGGCCGAAGTAATCGTTCTCGGAGATTTTAATGTTCATAATAAGGATTGGCTGGAATCCACAAAAACTGATACACAAGACAGAGCAGCAGAAAATTTCGCAATCAGCATCTCGCTCACCAATCTAATTATGGAACCTACCTACTTTCCTAGGTTTCCCACCCATAATTCTAACCCCCTAGATCTCTTTCTTACTTCCACCCCCGAACTCTATCAAGCATCAGTAACTGCTCCCCTTGGTCGGTCTGACCATGGTTTGGTCACAGTATCTTACTCCACTCATTTTGAGGCAACTGAAAGCATGCCGCCACGAACCGTCTGGCACTACAATTCTGCCGACTGGGATGGTCTGAGAGATTTTTTTGCCAGCTCCCCTTGGGATCCTACCTGCTTTTCTACTTTCGATCCTTCCGAAATATGTAAACAAATTACCGAAACAATTCAACTAGGCATTGAGACCTATATTCCCCACACTAAAAAGAACCCCATAACTTCAAATCACAAATCGTGGTTTTCTAAATCCTGTGACAAAGCCAGATTTTTAAAAATTCAAGCCCACAAAAAGTTTCTTCAAAACCCCAGTCTCGAAAATCGACAGGCTAGCATCGAAGCGAGAAATCGTTATAATCAGACTATCTCAGAAGCAAAAGACCGTTTTAACAGTCGAATAAAAGATAAAGTTCTTTCTTGCTCAAATGGCAGTAAAGCTTTCTGGGCCTTTGCCAAAAATATTAGTCAGAACTTTTGCACAAATTCTTTTCCACCCCTAATCTCTGAAGATGGAATTGTCTCCCACCTCCAAAAGGAAAAACCGAACCATTTTTCCCAAAAAATTTGCTGCCAATTTTACGCTTGATCCTCCTATTAATCTTCCCCTTCCAACAGTTGTCCCTGTTTCTCATAAAATGTCCGATATAATATTTAAAGTCAAACAGATCAAGCATATTCTTTTTTTCTTAATACTAAAAAAACGTTTTGGGGTGGATGGCACACCAGCAATCGTCTTAAAAAAAAGTGCTCCCGAGCTTGCACCCCTCTTAACTCTTTCGAATCTCTTACGACACGGGATTTTCCCCCGGGGAGTTGGAAAGCTGCACGTGTAAAACCCGTCCCCCAAAAAAAAGGGTCCAAAAGTCTCCCTTCCAACTATAGACCTATATTTTTCTTTCAGTTGTTTGCAAAGTAATGGAAAAATTCATTAATTCCCAAATCTTAAAGTATCTGGAAAAAAATAAGATCATACATGATGAAAAATATGGATTCCGTCACAGTAGATCCACAGATGATCTTCTTTCCTTTTTCTCACACAACTGGAACAAGTCCCTTGAGTTTCTTGGTGAATCCCAAACGTTTTCTTGACATATCCAAAGCTTTGATCAGGCATTCTTAACAAACTTCCCTTCTTACGGTCTTCCACCTAAGCTTTGCTCTTGGCTTTCCAGTTTCCCTTTTTAATCGACGTATACGTTTGTGTAGATGGTCATTCCTCCAGCTTCTACCAAATTAATGCTGGGGGGCCCCAGGGCTTAAAAACTGGCACCCACGCTGTTTCTTCTACACATTAAGGATTTTTTCTTTTCCACAATCAATCCCACTCATTTTGCTGACGATAGTAGCTGTAGTGTACTTCTGCTTGCACTTGGTTCGTAGTATCTGGTACACGTCAAGAAGTCAAACAAGAGACTTTGATAAAACATACTTTTTTAAAATAAATATATAAAAAAAAAGGTATAAAACTTATCTTAC
>JAHBCN010015782.1:0-20540 GCA_019359885.1 Listronotus oregonensis
TATAAAATTTAAAATAGTTTCTGCGCATTCCCCAAATAACACGTTGCCATTTACATAAACGACAAAAGAAAGAAACCAAATTTTCCTCAAAATTCGTAAAAGCTATTTACGCATTAATTTAAAAAAAATTGGCACTAGACAAAATGTCACAAACCTTAAAATTTGACAGCTGTTATCCTGCTTTATGCTACATTTACACGCTTGGCAAGTCGCGACAAGGCTCCACAAAACACAAGCGTATAAACGGGGTGTTTGGCTTGGCTTGCGTGAGCTTGCAAGAGCTTGTCGCCGATCCGGGCAGGTGTCGGTTTTCGAACACAAATCAAAGAAGTATGCGGCAAGCGCTTGGAACTCACTAACGCACTCGCAAGCGTGTAAATGACATCCAAGCGTTTGTAAAGGTTTGGACCTTGTCGGCGCTTGCCAGGCCATGGCAAGCGTGTAAATGTAGAATTGGATTGCAGATATCGAAAAGTTCCTTTGTGTGTGGATTTTAAATATACAGATAATGTCATAAAGAAATTTTAATTTGTAAATGTATTTTAAACATTTAACCAAATAAAATAGCATTTAAATAATATACAGGGTGTTTTACTCGAGCAGCTAACAGTTTTCATGGTACATTATAAAACTACGATTTATTATTAATATAACGTTATAAAACATTTTTGGTAAAAATACTTTTTTTTATAAAAAATAAAAATATTCAGATATAAAAAAATGATGAAAGGTTATTAAAAAAACATCTCTATCAAATTCTAATGAATTTACTTTTGCCAGGCTCATTTTAAAGGTTTTTGACGTCTCTGCTTTTTTTTTTGTGCAGCAACGCTTATACCTATCTGGCCTTAGAAAATAGTTGTGGACAAAAAAATAAAAATTACCTTTTGTTATTCGTTTTTAGCATTTATTTTGATTTTTTTTTACTTTAAAAGTTGCCATTTTATTAGGGAATTTATATTTTTAACAAAAAAAATTTTACACATTTTTGGTAAAAATACTTAGATTTTGAAAAAAATTACATGCACCACGCCGATTGTAGAAAACGATAGTTGCTTAGTCCGCCGCAGGCGGGGAACCAGGAATGGGCATTCCCCCGCCCCCCGCGCGGGCCCCAAACTAAGCTATCTGTCTATTTTGTCTCTTTCGTTCCGCAATTTTTTATATCAGAAAAAGTGTCGTTTTAAAAAGTATAAAACGAACAAATTAGGTATTTTTTTGAGTTCTTTTTCAAAAAACAGAAAAAAGCCCAAAAATTTTTGTTAAAAGACAATGTGGACCTTCGTAACATTTATTGCCTCTCCCTTGGACATCTTGATTTGTAATGGTCCAGCGTAGTAAACCCAGTGGGAAAAATGGTTGTGAGGGTTAACTCGTGTTGTGGGAAAGTTGCCCCATTAATTGATCGGCTGTCGGGCCTTGAATCAATACTTTTTATGTTTTTTTCCAGTGTTATTTTTGACTGTTCTTTTCCCATTGACGACCCAGTACTTTGCGAATGTATGCTAATTTGCTGGTTTCCGCCGTTATTTTCCAAGAGCATCATTAATAACCCAATTTCTAAGGTGACTGTCAAAATGCAAAATCGCGGGGTTTGGGTTAAATGACAGATGCGATTTCTCAGTCTTCCCCGCCGAAAATCCCATCAGCATTGGAAGGATTAAGATTGAGTATTTAAGCCTTAAAATTGCTTTTTCTAGTGAGCATCAATTTCCTCTTTGGGGCCCCTCCCTTGTCAAAGCTATGCTCGTCCGTGGTTGCGCAAAAACCACTTCTAAAAGACCAATTGGTTTTTCCTCCTTTTATTAGCTTGATCTGCATTTTATGTATCTATTTGGAATTTTCAACTTAATTTTGCCAATTTCAAAAGTCGATTAACTTGAAAATTTGTATAAGGGTCAAAGCCATGACAAACAATTATTTCATAACTTTATTTTAATGTTCTGACTAGGAAAATCAGAATAAAAAAATAAATAAAATAACACTTTTTCAAAATGACAGTACCTGCTCATTCGCCAAGGCCAAAAAAGCCCAAGTCCAGGCTATTGGCAACAAAATAATTAGTTTTGAAGAAAAGGTTTTACACTGATCTTCATGTTGAATTATCTATGGGGTTTTCCTTTTCCATGCGGAATTTTGTTATGATCCGTTGGCCATAATAGATTTATTGACAAATACAATAATAATATACGGGGTTTAAAAAGTACGACGCTCACGATTTAAATGGACAATAGAGGGAGCTCAAAACAAATTTAGATGACATATTATGTGTCTAAACTTGACATATTTTCATCCAAACGATGTCAAAGTTCGAACTTTAGAAGCAATTATTTTTAAAAATCTTAACAATGGGAAAATTTTTTGTCTTAATCGCTTATCAAAATTTGGTAAAAAATAAACTAAATTTTAAATGTTTCAATCTACAAAAAAAAAAAAATAAAAAAGATTTTTTCCCCCCCGTTAAAAAACAATTGGCAACGGCTACCCAGAAGCCTTGTCCGTGTAGAAAGTCAGTTGTACATTTTGCTCACCACCCGGCCCATTTTTTTTTTTTTTTAAATGGAAAAATATGCCGATATTTTTTTAAAATTTTTGACAACCGTAGTACAAAAAGTCCAAAGATTTTTTAAACGGAATGTGTAACCGAGAAATCTTATTCTTTAAGCAAAAAAAAAAGTGGTGTTTTAAAACATAATAATTTGTGTTCTTAAAAGGAACTATTTTTTGTAATCAACTATTTTTAAAAAATGTACAAAAAAAACCCAAACAATAATTGTTTTTTTTTTACCAATAATTTCAAATAAAATATCAAAATAAATTCGGAAATAATTTTGTTATTTGTATGTAAATGACATCCCCTTAAAAAAAAATGTGTAAATATGCAAAAACCCCGAAAAAAAAGTTCGACGTTCCTACTCGCCCATGAAACGGGCCCGGGGTTGCCAAAAACTTTTAAAGGCCATATTTCGAAAACAATTAACTTTTAACCCTATGTTCTTGCTTTTTTGACTTTTTTGAGCTTCATTCCCCCATTAAAACGTGAGCATCAACTTTTAACACCCCCCATACTTAAAATTGACGTTTTGATTAAGTTACTTTTTTTGTTGTTTTTGGGGCCAAAAAAAATAAATTAAATTTAGTTTAAAAAAAATTTAAAAAAAAAAACTTTTGTGCAGAGACCTAAAAATAGAAAATTTTTTTGATATGAAATTTTTGGTGATATAATAATAAATTTTGAAATTCTTAAAATAAATTTAAAAAAAATTGATTTTTAACAAAAAAATTCAATTTCTATATTTTTAACCCCAAATTTTTAAAAAGCTATAAAATAATTGGTTTTAAACCCCACGCTTATTTACTTATTGAATTATTTTGCTAAAAACAATTTTTATTTAACTTTTTTTAAAATTAAAATTTGGGCGTAATATGGGGGGTGCGCAGGGAAAGTGGGTGGGGCCGGGAAAAATAATAAAAATAATAATGAAGTAACGACATAACGTGCGCTTCGGGCTTTTTTTCCTCGACATTATTAGGCATGACGAAACAGCAATTTTGCCTTTTTCTCCCGGCGATATCGAGGCAGTAGGGAAAATGAAACTGTGGATATTGGAAATTTTGCATTCCCCAAATACGCATCAAATCCGCGCCAAAAACCTAATATCGTTCTCCTTGATAAAAGGAAAAAATCTATGTATGTGATTGAGTTCCCGCACCGGGAAACTAACTTGATATAAAGGAACGGGGGAAAAAGAGCCAAATTTAGGATCTACTGGCGAACTTCGGAGGCTCTACCGGAGTATAACGTGCGATTGTTGCCTGATTGTCGGCTTTTGGGGGCATAAAGGAAATTGGTTGGGGGGCTGAAGTTTTCCCCCTGTCAACATTCCCCGAACAACGGGATGAAAATGCAGAAATCTTTTCCGGGTCCCTCCGTTTACTGAGGCAAAAAATTTGGCCGAAGATCCTGACCGAGCGGACGGGGGGGTAGTCTTCGATACGGATGGCCTTCCGCATGACGCCTATGGGGTCGGGCCATGGGTACGTCATGTCGGATCTTGTAAAAAAATAATGAATGAATAAAGTATGAATAACTATATCGATAATAATACATTGTTATTAAAAAAATTTAAATTAAAAGGAAAAAATTCTTGGGAATGTTTTGTAAATATTTATAAAATAATAACAAACCGAGTACATGATACATTATTTATTATAAAATCATTCTTATTTCATAGAGGAAAATTTTTTAAAAATTGTTTATCACAGCTTATATTAATATTTGCGGCTAATTCCTGTTCCAAAATGGCCCAGGATTTTTTTCAAAACGTTTTGGCCTATTTGGACTTAATTTGGATTTTACCATACTCATTTTAGAAGGTGCTTCGCGTGAAATTTTTTAAATCGAACCTTATCAAATAGAATTTTTATTTTTTAAATACAGTAATCTTTTTCAGTCTAGTGGGGGTGCCACGGCACCCACGGCACCCCCGGCACCCACTGTGCGCACGCCTATGGTCGTCATTGATTATTGGACTTTCTATCACTGTAACACAAACTCTTTATACTTAAAAATTATTTACAACTTTTATGTTCGATTTGCTAAAAAAGGGTTTTTTTTTAATTACACTTTATAATTTTTTCATATTTATGCACCCAAGAACCATAATTAATCATAAAATTGCCCTTACGGAATTGGTCCTTAGTGATAGCCAATAGCCTACACTTTTACATTTTCTAAATGTTTTTAGTGTTTTTGAAGCTAATTATTTTATATTATTTTAAGGTTTCTAGCAAATCTATTATTTTTATGCCAAAAATTTAAAATAGATAAAAGTGTGTATGTCTTTTCTATGCTTCGGTGCTTATACGAACCACACGATGAGGGTACTTGATTCCGGCACGAGTTAAGGGTCTTAGCACCAGCGACCATATCTCCAGGCACCTGGTTCTGCTGACGCTTCTTGTCACCTGCATAATTGTTTCGTATACAGGGGAATACGTATAGGTATATACAAAGTATGTTTTACAAAATTATATATAGTAAAATAAAAATAAACACTTTTGGTATGTCTAAAAAAGAAAAAGTAATTTACACCTATGAAGAACAAGTTGGTGTTGATATTAAGTTCTCGAGTCTCGAGAGCCCTTCCTAATCGATAAGTGTGGAAATCATTTTCTCTTTTTTAAGCTCTCCAAATGCACTTTTCAAAACAAGAAAATTAATAACACCAGCTTTAAAAATGCCATATTAATCGCACTTGATCAAAAAAAGACTGGAATTTTATTTGTAATAATAAATGGTATTATGCAAAGCTTTAATTGTTATAGGTCTGGATGATAAAGATCAAGAAAATAAAATAAATAAACAAGCCATGAATAAAAAAGGAACGGAAGGAGAATTTATGACACTGTATAACAAATTAAATAATATAAAATAATAATTAGTAGATAATAGATAACTTGGGTCATAAAATGGATAAGTCCATTAAAATTGAAAAATTTTCTAGAAATTGAGCGGTTTCTGCCAAGGTTTGCTACAAAAAGGGGCACTGAAATACCCATTTTTTGTCATCCCCTCGGCTTAAGTATTCCCGAATTTTCGCATTTTTCTGGTTGCTTTCCCAACTAGCAGGCGGGATAGAAAATTTTGGATAAGAGTTGATATTATTATACTGGGACGGAAAGATCTCGAAATGCAGAAAAACCGCAAGCGGCACACCTTTTGTGCTAGGATTCCACATACGGGGAACCAAAAAAAAACTGCAGAAATTGTTTGGGCTCTACGGGTGTTCTGAATGTACTTTTTAGGTCGAAAACTATAAATAAACCAGGTTTTTAGGAAAATTCCTTTTAGGAAAAATATAAATTTTTGGTTTTGGCAGATTTCATATATTTGACTTGGAAAATTTCGATTTTCCGTAATCGCTTAAAAAATCTAAAAACTTGTTTTTTGGTAGTATTCGACATGAGAGTGACAAGAAAAATATCCGTCAGGTCAAACATTTTTTTTATACTTTTTATTTCAAGTAGTAGTCAGATCACATACTACCAATTTTCGGACCCTTCCTGTCATTCTAGTGAGATGGAGCGGTCAGATTCCAAAATCTGAGAAAATTTTCTACAGGTGGGAAGAAATTTTGCATGAACTGCTTCGTTTTCCGGCTAAAATCGTTTTACCTTTTTGGAGCAAAATTACCGGTCCGACGCTCAGTCAAAACTAAAAAATATCGTCGGCAATAAATAAGCATTAGGACGGAACAAGTTTAAATTTTGTTGATGTAAAAAAAAAACCAACAATATTTTTTTTTTGGGAACTGGTACAAATTCACGGATCGGGACTGAGACGTCACTGATGTGTATGAATAGACCTTTATGCTTTATGTCATTAAATTTTACATAAAATTTAATATAAATCTGTAAAATTTCATTTAAATTACATATTTCTAGTAGTTTCAATTAATTATGAATACCGTTTTCATTACTAACCCTTTAACGGGCCGTAATTCGAAAACGAGACATTTCGAATCCATGTTATTGAGATTTTTTCTTATTTTAATGATAGAAAAACGCTGCCAAAAGAATTACGTTACTTTTGAAACACCATATACAGTAGAACCTTGATAATTTAAACCTCGATAACATAAACACCTCAGCAACTTAAAAAAAATTGTGTTTTTTTCCCCCTTTAATACAAAAAAACCTTCGTTCCAAATTCAAAAACCTCTTGATTAAACAAAAATTTTACCATTGGCCCTTGATAACTTAAAATATCCCTTGGTGACCTTCATAACTTAAAGTATTTATCAGTGATTTATCGTAAATAGATATACAAACAAAGGTTTTCTTTGAAACTTTTTCCCCCGAATTAGCCTTTCACTAAAATAGCTCGTTAATACAGATATAAAACAAATGATAATAAAGAAAAAAAAAATAAAACAAAAATTTTTAAAGCTAACTAAACCCGTTAATCAATTTTTTAATTTTTTAAGCCTAACATTAAATCCGATAAAAAAAAACCCGCTAAAAATGGTATATGTTGGGGAACTACTAAAATGAAAAATCAAATTATTTTAAAGGTCTTATAGTTTGTCCCCACATTGTGTGCTTATCGAATTAATTCTTTTAATATCTTTTTTTTATCAAATAATTAAATACGTATTTACTTAAAGCCTATGTGTTATTCTTTTTTTATTAAAATATATTATCAGTCTTTTTATATAGTAATTATGACCCGTGCCGTTCTTGCTTCGCTGATTGAAACCATGTGGGTGAACCTCCGTTATTTTATAGACAAAACACTGATAAAAACAAATTAATATGGCTTTATTTGACTAATTTTATTATCCAACATATCTTAAATAACTTTATGTAACAAAGTATAATTTAGAACTAATAGCTTATAGAGGGTGATTTTAAAAATACTTATGCTGCTGCCTATTAAGAAATTCCTTTGCGAAAAATAGGTTATTGTTCAGAATCGGGGCCCCATTTAAATTTTTTTGAGTTGTTAAATATTTTTATTATTTAAGTTCATTGAATATAGAACACTAAAAAAAATGTCAATTTTTCTATTTAAAAAAAAAAAAAAAATAAACTGCTCAACAAAAAGATTGTACCATTTAATTTTTAGACCCATTTTCAAACTGCTGTAATTTTTTTAAAAAAATTTAATTTTTGAATATCTAAAACGAAGTTTAAAAGCTTTCTTCTACTTTAAGCTGTATTGCATTTATTTTAGTTTTAATATTTTTAAAAAGGGTAAGGGTGATCAATAGAGTGCTGAAAAAAAAAAAAATTCAAGTGTGTCCCTTTTATTAATTTTTTTTGGGCGTTAAAATGTGGGTTGTTCCAAGGTCAAATCAATATTCTAGACGTTTATGCCATTTTTGAATTGAGGCCTTTTTGGGTTCGAACATTTAAACGCAAAATTTTTGGGAATCAATTTTTAAAAAAACTATAACTGGAAAATGGATTGACGGATTTCAACGACTGTTTCATATTTGGAAAGCTCATTTCATTTGATTTTTATGCCTAAGCACCTTTCGATAGGTTATAATTTTATGAGTATACGGGGCCAGCAAATCCAAAAAAAGTAGCGTTTAGAAACCCCAAAAATAGGGAAATTATTGAACGTCAAAGGGACCATATGTGTTGTTTCTGTTTTAAAAAAGACCAAGTTGAAGTTTGTGTCCATATCTCGAAACGATTTCTACCGTTAACATTTATGCTGTTTAAGTGCATGTTAACTTATTCAGAAAAAAAGCGTCTTATTATGGCAAGGTCTGAATGGTAGGAATTCCAACAACGTCTTAAAGTTTTGAACATTTTTAAACTAAAAGGTGTTGTACACCATGATATACGGAATGATCAACAAAGTACTTTCAAATTTATTATGATATCCATAATTACCACAACATTAGGTAAAACGGCCTTGTTTGCGCAACATGTTTTAGATTAAAATTGTTAGGTTAAAACTTTTTAATACATTTCGGTGTCCAAAAACTTACCCACTATATTTTTTTGTTGATTTTTCTTAGTTTTTTCTTTTTTAAAAAACAAGTTACCTCTACAAAAAAAAAAAAAATGTTTACTTGATACATTGAATTTTCTATGAGCGATACGTTTCTATAGCAACGATGGAATAATGTCATTGTTATAAAACAGTTTGTAAGTCAAACAAAATGTAAAAACTTTGACGTTTTTGGAGTTCCTTCCATTCAGACCTAATGCCATAATAACACCTTTTTGCTGAATAAATTTGGCCCCCTTAAAAGCATAAATCAATTAAGGGTGAAATCGTTTGAGATATTGACACAAACTTCAACTTGGCCATTTTTAAAACAAAACACCCATATGGCCCCGGGTTCAATAATTTTATTTTAGGATTTCTACATCACTACGTTTTTTTTATTTTTTTGGTAAATTTAAAAAATTATAATATCGAAAAATGCTTAGGAAAAAAATCTTTGAAATGAGCTCTCCGAATATGAAACACTCGTTGAAATCCTCAATCCTTTTCCCAGTTATAGTTTTTTTAAAAAATAGATTCCCAAAAAATTTACGTTTAGCAGTGTATCGCAAGCCAGAGGTCCTCAATTAAAAAAATGGCATAAACGTTTAGAGATATTGATATGATCTTGGTAACAACCCATATTATAAGGGGCCAAAAAAAAAATTCCACTGAAATGGGACCCTCGAATTTTTTTTTTTTTTGTAGCACTCTATTATCACCTGTACATCATGATAATATTCATCTTACTAAAACTAAATGCAATACAGCTTAAAAAACGGGTTTTAAACTTCATTTTAGATATTAAAAATTAATTTTTAAAAAAATTACAGCGTTTAAATTGAGTCTAAAAATTAAGTGGTACATTTTGTTGAGCAGTTTATTTGACCAATCCAAAAGTTGATATTTTTAATTTTTTTAAATTATTTGTTTATTATTTTAAATCCGCCGTAAAATAGAACATTATTAGAAATTACATATCAATATCTCTATTTTTTTATTTTTTATCGCTAGAAATAGGTGGGGCCGCTATTCTTAGTAGTTACCAAAAATAAGACAAAAATGTTATAGAAACAGAGGTCCAAAACGGCGTCATTTTTAAGACACAGGGTGTGAAAAAAAATCGAAGTTGAGATTTTTCTTTTATTTATTAATGGGGGTATAATGTTATAACTCTGTTCACACACTGTATGCTCAAGATGAGGACATTTTGGAGCTGTGTTTTTATAACATTGTTGTCTTAGTTTTAGCCAAGAAATTTTCCATTAGGCGATGACAGATGTTTTTTAAATCACTATCTATTTACATGTGGTTACTTTAAACGTAACAAATATTTATTTACTACATTCACTCTTATTTAGTGATCTAAAATTCCCGGAAACATATATTTGGGAAATATATTCAGAAATATATTAGGAAACATTAAAAATATATGGAAAGATTTAATTCGGCTCAGAAATTCAGCTCAGAATTCTTTCTGTCATAGGTAATACCATAATTGCTCAGATTTGGCTGGATAATTTTTGCTTGGTTCTAAATAGTGCTGGCTTTTAAAAATTTAGGGAAACCTGAGTTAAATTTCCGAAAGCAAGTATTTAAGGCAAAAAAATTCGGGCTTAAAATCTGAGCACGAACGGTATTTGGTAAGACAATTTCGAGAATGAAATAAACTTAAAACAAAAAGAGTACACATACAGTAGAAAAAAAATATCGTTTTTTAGCCAATTATGTTTTCTCTTCTTCCTTTTTATTCGATAGCAAATTTTGATTTTTGATATTTCAAATGGCATTACCTATACATGAGTAGAATTATTATCGAAAAATTAAAACACGAAACACATTAATATAAATAAAACTTTAATAAGTATTAAAAGTACAAAGAAAATAGTCAGATTTCTAAAAAAGTAATTATGCGCGACCACAAGACACAGGTTGAGCAACTTGATCGAAAGGCATATATTTATCGATGTCATCAACACCTTCAATATTGTATTCAGCATCAATGTTATCCTCATGGAAGCGTAATTCGACTTTATCTATAAAGGCGGCGACTGACTTGTAACTAAACGTTGTAATGTAACATGTTACACATCGAGCATTCATGCAGTGAAAACAGAAAACTGAGCCGTTCGCGGCGAGCTGCTCGCGCTCGCGGCTGCTCCATCGGGTTGTCGTTTTTTTCGCGAATCCCTTTAAAGTGTTCGGCGCTAGACAATCAGTGAATCAGTTTGTTCGTTGCGAGCGTATGGAAAAGTCGTGGTTTTTGCCTATTTTGTTATTTAAATAAAATTCATTTTCTGAGGTTTTGCATTTTGTACGAATCAGGATGCAGTGGGATCGTGAGAAAACCCTGCTTTTTATTGACAAATACAGAAAAAAGAAAATCTTTGGGATCCTCGTCATAAGAATTATTTAAATAAATTTTTAAAAAATGACGCATGAAAGGAACTGGCGGATGAAATGGATCATCGTTTGTTGTCTGCTTCTATACAAATAAATTCGTTACCCAAACGAGTTTTTGTTTTCATCTTCAAATAACAGTAGCGTACTAGCAAAAATGCAAACGCGACCTCCATGTCTGACATTTTCGACGACACTGCGAAGACGAATGGTGGATCACTTGTGAACCGAGCATTCAAACGCAAACATTCACTATGATGTGGTGATGAACTAAACGGATTGCTGCAATGTAATGCTCGTAGCGAGTCTTATTACAACGTTCGGTTACAAGTCAGTCGCCTCCTTAAAGCAAGCTAAAGCCAACAAGCAATCATCGGTAAATGTGAATACTCGAGTTTGAGACTTTTATTATTCGTAATCGTAATAATACACCTGCTTTTTCGGTATTTATTTTTTTAGCGTAAAATTTGTTTTGTACAAAAGTATAAGAAATATATACAAACCTTTGTTTTAAATTGTTTAAAGGCGTTCTTATTTTTTTTCATATTTCCAAAATTTCCAATATTTCCAAGACACATTTCATGGAAAAATTTTCGCTGGAAATATTTCCACTCACAACACTACTCTTGGACGAATGGAAATATTGCCAAAAATAAAATTTTCGTATTTTGGGAAATATTTTTTAACTTATCAAATCTAAATTAGAAAAATTAAGTAATTTGTCGACAAGCTGATTTAGGTAAAGTTGAAAATTAAACTTTACCAACATTAACCTTCTTGCAAACCTAAAGGGGTAAAAAGGAACAAATTTATAAGAGCAATTTTATGTTTGATAATGGTGGGTGCCTAAATGATTATTTACAAGTAAAATTATGTTTGGAAAAAAAACTGAAAGAACTAAACTATGGTCCGTTATTAAACTATATGTTTTATTATTAAAATTACGATATTAAACTTTTTTTTTGATAAAATGCTTGTTGTTTATAAAAAAAATGAAAAAAATCTCATATAAGAGAAAAATCAGCCAGAAAAAAAGTTGTAAAATTTTAAAAAAATTCAAATTTCTGTTAAATTTTAATAGAAATATTTTTAGCCACGCCCATTTTAAAGATTTTGACGTCAACTTTCTTTTTTTGTAAAACATATATATATATAAAAAATATATATATAAAAATATATATATATATATATATATATATATATATATATATATATATATATATATATATATATATATATATATATATATATATATATATATATATATTTAATTTTAGAAGTTGTCATTTAAATTTTTGGGAGCCCTAAATGTAATAACACCTTGTATTTTTTTATATTTAGGCACTTAAAAACCATAATCGGTCATAAAATTGCTCTTATGAATATATTCCTTATTTAGAGCAGAGCCTAAGCCTAAACTCTTCATTTTATTTTTAATAAGTAAAATACACTATTTACAGAATTTTTAAGAAAAAATATAAATACTGACAACCTACAAAATAATATACCTATCTATTCTACATCACATAAAGATCCCTTTCTTATATCCTCCCTTTTTTCTGAGTATCTCCTTTCCAGAGTGTTCATCAGCGGGACTTCATCTGGATTCTCCACGTCCCTTATTTCAAAAGTTTTTAAATTGATGTCGTCCGTACTTTGACAAAGGTGTAAATATGTGTCTTTTATCGTCAGGCTTAACGATTTCAGTACTTTTTTATTGACATTTAATAAGATTATTCCGACGTGTTGTTTGTGGTACGTCTTTATGAGTATTTCTAAAGTCTAAAAAAAATTGAGTTGTCTGAGAATAATAAAATTGTAAATTTGTGTCGCATGTTTTAAGGACAGTATTTAAAAATAAATTGGGAATATTTTTACCAAAAAGATAGCAATTTGTTTTTATTCGAATTAGTGTGATAATACTAAATGGAGTAGGTTTTCCTCATATTAACAAAAAGTAAAATAGCCATCTTGTGTACTTCTCACCATAGAATCCCAAAGATCACCTAAGAAAACGATTTGAAATCAAACAGAAGAAATACGACATAAAATTACTCTTCTTAATAGGACACTATATTTATTAGTTCGTTTTTAAAGCGTTTTATTTTTTTCTATACCTTTTAATAAAAACGATTTCGTATCTATTTTCAGTATAAACAGAATTAATTTAATTTATGTGAAAAATGTCCAATATAAATTAAACAACAGGTAACAATAAATTTCTAAAATATTCTGTCAAAGTCAAGCGTTTAAAATAAAATTTATATTCGTCCAATCGTCTATTCATTTCTTTATTTATCCCAAATTTTTTTATTAATTTTTTAATTTTTTAAATTTTTTTTTATTTATTATTTATTCGTTTTAATTTGTTTATTTTTTTTTCTATTGATTTTTTTTTTTATTTATTCATTTTTTTTCATTTTTTTTCATTTATTCATTTTTTTTCATTTATTCATTTTTTTTCATTTATTCATTTATTTTCATTTTTTTTATTTATTTATTCATTTATTCATTTATTCATTTATTCATTTATTCATTTATTCATTTATTCATTTATTCATTTATTCATTTATTCATTTATTCATTTATTCATTTATTCATTTATTCATTTATTCATTTATTCATTTATTCATTTATTCATTTACTCATTTACCCATTTATTCATTTTTATTCATTTATTCATTTATTCATTTATTTTATTTATTCTTTATTCTTTATTCATTTATTCATTTATTCATTTATTCATTTATTCATTTATTCATTTATTCATTTATTCATTTATTCATTTATTCATTTATTCAATTATTCATTTATTTATCCAATATATTGACTAATCACAAAATCTAAATAACTACTTATCCTATAAAAATGAAATTTGGCACACGGGTAGATTATGAGTAGCAGACGTCCGCTTACAGATAATTTTAGAAAACTACTCTTGTAAAAAGGTACAATGGGGGTAAAATTTTATATCGAACTTTGAAATTCCTGGACTTAAAAGTTTTAAAATTGGTATGTAGGCTATTGATTACGATTAAAAATTATCTGTTTTTATTATTATATTATTATATTATTATCTATTATTATAATATTATCTGTTATTTTTGGAATAACATTCCTGGGGGAAGAGAGGGTTAAAATGGGGATAAGAGTTTGTTTCAAAAAATTGTCATTTTTGTATATATGGGAGTGGGTAATAAGGCTTATGTTTTTCCAGAAATTTCGGAGACGACAGCTAAGAAAAAAATTTGAAAATATTCTCTCCTTAAGGGGTTGAATGTGGGGTGAAAGTTTGTATGGAATTTCTTTATTTCCGGACTTAGAAGTATATATTGGTGTGTAGGCTATAGACTACGATTATCGAAATCAAAATATTGTATGTCCGCTATCTTTTGATATGCTGCTGATAAAAATATCATATTTTCATACTAGGAATAAGTAAAGTGCGGACTTTATTATCACACTGTATAACTGGAATTTTATCCTATTTTTAAAGTGACGTGGACCAACGAACAACAATGCTAAACTATAAAATAATTTTTAAACTGTTCCTGTTTAAATAAAAATACATCAAAAAAGTAGTAAGAATATTCCCTATCTCTGAGCATTTTTGACTACTGTCTCTAAAACACTCTGTGTAGTGAAATACCTTTCCTGCTGCATAATCAATCTGTAATATTCCAGAACAATCCAAAGCTATGGGTGTTAGTGGATTTTTTCCATGAGCTTTCTTAATGCTTTCTGTCAGGTAGTCCGCCGCTGGATAAATAGTCCCAGTTCTGGTTTGACGTAGATGTAGTTTTGGTTTTGCTCAGTCTAAAATAAAAACAATTTGATAGTGAATTATACTTTTTAGATTTAAATTTTTAATACACTTTCCTTTTTGGGTCAATGTTGCTTTTATTTTTAACCATATAAAAAAATTTATATTAAAAATACGAAATACCCCAAATCAACGATTTATATATTCTCTTGTTTATCGATCATTGCCCAAATCAAAAATCTGTCAACATAATTTTCTCCTTATTAAAAATTTTGTTTTATGTAATACTTACTGTTCTTGTTTCAATTAAAATGTTAGGTCTAGCCCAGACTTTAAGCAAAATAAGAAGATTGAACGCAGCTCCTACTACTATGCTCATTTCCACACTTACGATGATACCAACTAGGAAAGTTATCGCTGTTATGAAAAAGTCCATCTCTAAAAAATAATTTAATAAGAATAAGTAAAGAAAATGTAACAATCAAAGTGTTTAATTACCAAAACATCAAAAAAATATGTGTTTCATTAAAAAGTGAGGCAAAATAAAAATAACATAAGCTCATGTAGTAATAGTCAATATTATTATTTTTTGATTGTTTATTCTTATATTTGTTTGTAGCAAAGAAACACTTGTTTTAAAATTATAAAATAAAAAAAAAGACAATGATGAAATGTCTGACCATTTAAATTGTACTAAAAGTTTTTTATGACTGAACCCCAATAATGACTAAATGAAATGACAGCACAACCGTGTAAAGTAACCGCGACAATATATCGGTTGTGAATTTATTGTATTTTAAAAGCCATTGAATATTTTATTATTAATTGGGTATACAATTACCTTTTAAGTTACATTTTTATACTTACTGTTACATTTCCAAAGGGTTATAAATATTTCGTAATCAATTAAACTGCTTGCAGCGACTATTAGAACCGCTCCAAGCGTCGATCTTGGAATGTAAAAGAAGTATGGAGCAAGGAAACTAAGAGCCAGGATAATCACAGTTCCTAAAAAAATATTTAATTAAATTAGACATGAGCTGTTCACAACACTAACTTCTAATTGATTCTTTGCAGAGTTCTACTTATACTTTATGTTTGGGCAACACTGAGTGTTGTCAGGTGACATTCTTACTAAAAAAAAATAAACGTTTTTGCCCATAGTCTTCTTCAGGGCGTTTTGTTATTTGAGCGTATATTGTGTCGTTCTCAGTCACTTAAAAATTGTGTCTCAGTAAAAAAAACCTCGTCATAATTTTCGAACAATGCTGGATTACGACTTTCGACGTGGATTATCAAGACAGAAGTGCATCGATCAACTTACCTGCACTTTTATCATTAAAATCATCCATTATGGATTTGATAGTGATCGCTGTTATTACCCAACGTAAATCGAGAAGGTCCTTCAGAATCAGTTCTCGTGTCAGAAAACATTGATGCTGTGCAAAAACTAATAATGCTAGACAGACGCGTAACAACCGCTACCCCAGGTACACCAATGCTGTAGGGCCCACCAGCTATTTTTTAGTGTTGTAGAAACCCCCCCCCCTACTAGTTTGAATAGTATCTATCTCAACCATGATATATTATTAAAAAAACCCCGCGCATGAAAAACCTTCCCTTTTTCGCACGCCTGACGTCACTGATAAATTTCCCCAGAAACGGCGAGTTTTTATGGCATTCCGATTTCTGTTTAGATGTTAGATGAATTAATCGCATGATTTATTTATTTTTTAAACGTCATAAGTAATGCCAAAATACAATAAACGTTAAAAAAAGGTTTTTAAAACACTGCTTTCCAACCGACAAGCAGAATTGTTGGCATCGAGT
Organism: Listronotus oregonensis; assembly: GCA_019359885.1. Taxonomy (NCBI): domain Eukaryota; kingdom Metazoa; phylum Arthropoda; class Insecta; order Coleoptera; family Curculionidae; genus Listronotus; species Listronotus oregonensis. The sequence continues at coordinate 16,503 of JAHBCN010015782.1, forward strand.
GACGTCATGGGAACCCCGAAAAAATCGCCAAGTGGTTTTATCTTCTAGTAATAGTATCATGATCTCAATCATCAATTCCATTTTCATGAAATCACGTCTGTGCGCGGATTAAAACAACTCTGTAAAGCCGCATCCCCTCCAAAATAGGTCTTGCCGAAAGAAGCCACCCGGCTTGGCCAATCAGCACAGCCGACTTCGGTGGGGATGCGGCGGTCCTGCCTGATTACATTTTTGAACGTCAATGTTTGTTGTTTGACGCACACTTTTCTAATTTGTGTGATGATTTTTGTATTAAACGATGGGCTCTATTGAAATATTCTGCATCACAAAAAATTAGTATAACATTAAAAAAGGTCTGTTCCACCAGGTGGTCATTACGAAATGATTCCCTTTTCACAATTTAAGTAAAATATATAACAATTACGAAATCATTGTACGAAATAAACTTGATCTCAGTAAAAAAAAGAGCGTAATAATATGTTTATTGATATATTTAAATTACCAAACCCAGTTTCAAAGACTTTAAAAAATCCCAGCAGAGATCTGTAACAGATTACCACCGTATTAAAAAACATTTATGAAAATTGGTTTTACCAGAATATGTAACATATTGCACTATGATTTATCTATGAAAAGGGTATTCTCGTTGGTTCCGAGATAATCTGAAAAAATCTCAAAAAGTTGCTCGGGTCGATTGGTGTAAACAAATACAATAAAGATACTTCAAAAGACACATATATGAGCTTATACTAGTAAAGCATTCATGGATTAATGCGTGTGAGCCGAAAACTAACCAGCAGTCGACTGTATGTTTGTTTCAAGATGAACCAAATCAACACAAGCTGTTCGCGCGCGCTCTAATCACTTCGGTCGGCTTGTCTTTCGGAAAAGCTGGTCATGTGGCAACAGTACTTAAAGGAACGTGGAACAGTGAATTCTAAATGGTACACAATTATATGTTTGCTCAAAGTCCCTGGTGAAATAAGAATAACAAATGAGCACCGTTGGATCATTCTCCATTAGGACAATACCAGCTCGTCAGACTTCTCGTCTAACAACCGACTATTTGAGCACTTAAAAAATCGAATTAACAGTTTATCCTCCGTACGGTCCTGATTTGGCACCATGACTTTATTTTTTTTATCTTTATGATGGCTCAAAAAGGGAAAAATTATTATAATTATTATATATATATATATATATAAAATATATATATATATATATATATATATATATATATATATATATATATATATATATATATATATATATATATATATATATATATATATATATATATATATATATATATATATATATATATATATATATATATATAATTATATAATATATACCTAAATACCAAAGTACCGCCAGTGGGGTTTTCCGGTGTTTAACCCATTCCTTCCCATTTCGTCAACGTTATTCACACTGAAAGCAAATGTTGATTTTACGCACTTTAGACAACGCTAGGAACACTGACGTTAATTTAAATAAATACTAAAAATGCCTCTCGGCTGGGAATCGAACCCGAATCGCCGGGGTGCGAGCCAAAACTTGACCACTACGCTATGGAGAGACATATAGGTAAATTAAGAAGATAAAGATTTTCGTTAGCAGAAGAAGCCGTGAATGTAAAGCAGAATGGGAAAGATACTTTAACAAGTAGTTCGAACGCACGCAATAGTTTATAGATCATTGAAGAGAGAGAGAGGGGGGGGGAGAGAGAGATTATCTCAGATACTAAAGAGCAAATGTTTAAATTTACCTGAGTATATTCCTTGCAATGGCGTTCTTACTCCACTACTGCTAGCTACAGAAGATCTGGTAAAGGCGCCGCAGCTTGGCATTGCTTTTACAAATGATCCTAGTATATTAGATAGACCAAGAGCCATCATTTCTTGAGAAGCATCTAGTACTGTTTCAGCACCTGAAGTTAATAACAGAAAACAAATTTAATTAATAAATTTTTAAATTTTATATGTATTGTGATAATAAAGCTGTTTTTACAGTTTGAAAGATTCCTTGCGTGAGATTTATCTGCTGCAATTTAATAATAATACAATAGGAAATAAATTTATCATTTTTAAATGACGAATTTCCTAAATGTGTGTGTCTCTTTAAATTGGCTCAAGTCATATCTTTCAGAAAAATCACAAATTGCACGGTCAAATAATGTTATGTCAAAAATTAGAAATATAAATTGTGGTGTTCCTCAGGGTTCTGTTCTTGGATCTTTATAATTTTTAACATATAAAAACGATTTAGCTTCACTTGATATAAAAAGAAAATTTAAAATGTTTGCTGGTAATACAACTATTTCATTGAATAAAAAAAATAAAAATTCTGAACTGAAAATTATATTTTAAAAATCAAATCATGTTGTAATTCTAACTTGCTTTCTTCTATTATAACTAAAACTATATCTTAGAATTAAATCTATACTTAATAACATATTTTTAAATAATAAAACTGTTTTGAATTATAAAACAATGTGTTCTGATGTGTTCTGGTGTCCCTGTCTCCTGGAGAGTATGACGTGCAGACCATTAGATCCGTCATGCCCTCCTCTCCCGGTCTACTGACGTGGGTAGCTACCAGGTACTTGTTACAGGAACCAGATGTTCTTTCTGAGGCGCATCTCCGGCCTTATCCTATGAAAACGGTCCATCCGTTTTTTTAAAATCAGGGAACCCTTTTTCCTATAAAGGCGGGTTTTGTCCGCCTTCTGTTTGGATTAGGGATTTCCCTTTCCCAAAACACCGTTTGGTCGGGAAGAATTAGCCCTTTCCCCTGAAACATGGCCGGAATTAGGGGGACCTTCCGAAAAGGATTCACCCGTTTCGGGCGGCGCACCTTTGTCTGCTTGTGACCTTGAGTGGCACCTCTCGAAACAGATTTATCCGTTTCGGTCAGCGAACCTTTGTTGCTATGAGAGTACTCTTTCATGAATTAGAAGAATTTTTCACCTTGAAAACTATTTATTTTGCTTTAATTCAGTACCGGTTTTCATACTGGGCGCTTTGGGCGGGTGCCCAGGGGCCCGGGCCCCGTGCTATACACTAAAAGAAATTTAAAAAAATAATCAAGTCCGCTTCTTAATAAGCTACTATTTTCCGTAAAATAAACTCATACGCCTTTCACGTCTATACATAAATATGTTATATTGCCTATGTATTTTTATAACTAGCGGGGTTATGTAGTTGTGTCGCTCCAACTCCAAACTCTTGCAAATTTACTTGACAATACACATATCTAATGCGTCTGACGAGCGATAATTTTTAGCATTAAAAAGAATAAAAACATATTTACGATCAAATTTGGGTCAAGAAAACCTTAACTTCGTTTCACGAGGGTTTGTACTTTTCATCAATTGCCTTACCTTTTTTAACAAATTAAAAAGGTCAAAAACAGACTGAAACAAATTAATGACGTCAAAAAAGGTTTGGGCGTTTCTTAAAAAACAAAATGGCTGCCGTTCAGCAGCTGATTTTTTAAAAAAAACAATAATAATATCCTAAAATATGGGGGTTTGAAATTATGTCATTTTTCAAACTTGTCAAAAAAAAATTTTTGGTCAAAAGTAACGTCGATTTTATTTTTTTATTGTATTTTTATTGTGTAAAATGCCTGACGGTATTCGAAGGGGGAAAAAAATATGAAAACCTTATTGACTATTTCCCCCAAAGGGGAGAGATGCAGGGGAATTAACCTTTCCACTTACTTAAAATAACTGCAAATCGTTATATACGTGCTATATTCCAGGTATTAACGCAAATTGTTATATATGTATTATATTCCAGGTATTTCTTTCTGGTTTCTATAAGGCTTAACACTGTTGGCTTTTTAAAAAAGAAATCTTTCTAAAAATGTTGTATTTGTTTTTTTCTTGTTCCATTATGCCTATAAAACACCCCTTTTTTAAAAAACGGGGATTTCGATGGTCTTTCATCATGAGAAACACAAAAAAATCAACAAAATTGAAAAAGAATAACGTTAAGTCTAGATATTTTTTTTGGGTGAGATAAAGGAATCTTG
>JAHBCN010015782.1:20557-31781 GCA_019359885.1 Listronotus oregonensis
TTTAATAAATCCACCTTATAAGATGCAATTATGAAGGTCAGTAAATGCAATAGCCCTTCTTCACCAGAAAAAATTTTCAACTTGATCCTTATTATTCACTGACGACCAAAGCATTATTAATGTTTAATAAGACAATACACAGAGAAAAACCTAGCATAAGATACAAATATTGTTAAAAAATTAATTATAAATAACACAAAAAAGTTTTAAAAAAGGGGAAAATTTAAATTTAAAAAACGTCAATACAGAGCGTTAATACTTCCATCTTGCATCTTGCCAACAGTTCCAGCACAAAACCCTAAAATTCGCAGTCGCAGCGCTATGAATACCAAAAACCGGCGGAAAAATTTGCGAAATGAAACGAAAAGCCCAACCGTGTAAAGTAACCGCGACAACATACCAGTTGTCTTATTAAAAAAATAGGTAATTTACTGTATCTTAAAAACCATTGAATTATGAGAACAAATTATATTGACTGGGTTTTCATAAAAATATTATAGACTTTAGTCAGAATGGGTTTGACATCAAATAAAGTTCACCCGTCTATTTGCGAAGCTATACATTGTTCTTTTTATTTTAAAAAAGATATATGTGGATTAATAGTTATTTATGATATAAGTGCTAAAAGTGACATTTTATTTTAAGAGAAGGGGAAGTTTAAAACACGACGCCCTAAGGCGGAGTATTCCATGCCTTCGAACAAAATAAAACCACTTTTAACACGTAGATCATTCACTATTTTTTCTACAAACACCATTAAAAGTCCAAATTATTAATTTTTTTGTCATCTAATTTATCTATGAAATAAGTTGCTAAGGTAAAAAAAAATCAAAAACAAATAATCGCAAATTCTTGTTCAATGGAAAGTGATGAAAAAAATGAATTTCTCCCGGTGGAAATCGAAGAAGCTGCCAATAAAGCTACTTTTAAATTATTGCCTAGTAAGTCAAAGCAACAATACGAATTTATATACGAGCGTTTCTTAAAATGGTGTGATCAGAAAAATGTTAGGGACTAGAATACCATTGAAAAACTGGTCCTTGCGTACTTTGAAGAAAAGTCCAAAATATGAAAATCGTCTACCCTCTGATTAAATTACTCCATGATAACGGCGATGATGAACATAAATAATCAGGACATAAGCAGATAGTTGCCTTTTTAAAGCAAAAGGGTGAAGGATATCGACCGAAAAAGTCTAAAATATTGACAAGAGAACAAATCGACAAATTTCTCGCAGAAGCGCCGGATGAAATACATCTTATGCAGATATGTGTATTTGGAGCCTGTCGCCGAGAAAAACTGTGTAATTTGACATTAAATAACATCGAAGATTTGGGAACTTCACTAATTGTGCATATACCCAAGGAAGTTTCATTTAATTAAACTTCCTTGCATATACCAGACACAAAAACTAATGTGCCACATAATTGGTGGTATCTTATATATGAACTATTATAAAAAAACATGGCACTTCGTCCAGTGAATATTAATCATTCAAGAGTTTTTATAAGGCGCTTAAGAAATAAATGTGCCATAACTTCAGTTGGAATCAACACATTTGGTAAAATACCTGCCCAAATGGCTAAATTTCTAAATTTGCCCGATTCTCATCTTTACACTGGACATTGCTTCCGACGTTCCTCAGCTAGTTTGTTGGCGGACTCTGGTGCTAATCTTACTACAGTTAAGAGACACGGAGACACAGGAGTCCAATAGAGTAGCAGAGGGTTATATAGAAGACTCGCTACAAGAGAAAAAAAATTATTGCTGATCAAATTTTGTCCAAAACTTTGGTGGATGACATTGCTTCCTGCCCGGGTACGTATCTTACCAAAGTAAATTGTGTAACAACCACCAATGAGATTGGCCATACAGTTTCTTATTCTAATTGTATTTGTGGTAATTGTACTTTTAATTGAATAAATAATTTATTTTGATCTAAGTTTAACGTGTTGTATTTATCTGTGTAAACACTTTTAGCACAAGTGCTAAAAGTAATTACTTTTAACAAGAGTGACATAAAATGACATTTTAGACACTGACAGCAAGCATTAAAAATCAAACTTTTACTGACATTTGTAGAAAAAGTATATTTTCGATAAGTTAAAGAGCGTATCCTTCAGAAAAGGCTCGCACATATAACTTTTCTGTTTTTAGAGGTGTCGTAATAAAATTTGAAGGGGTTTGTATTGAACATAAAACCACAGTTTTCTTGACAATTAATCGTAGTTTAGTTAACTTCCGCCTTAACCGGACTATTACTTGAACTTTGGATTTTTAAATAGAATACCCCATGTATATCATTTTACTTTTTTACTCTAAATGAGATTATGTTGGCATCTTACACAAAAAATAAATTTAATTTTAATAGATTGTATAATTTTTTTAAATTTACGTTATAAGTCCGGAAAATGAACTTTTACGGTATGAGTGAGATGTTTACGGACGACGCGACGAAGGAGCGGAGTCGGGAATTTCGAAACGAATACTGTAACGGTTTTACAGGACTCAATACTATAAAAGTTTATTTTCCGGACTAAAACCTAGTCTCTGAAAGTGCGTTTTATAGAGTATGAAATAAATTACCATTTATTTCATACATTTCAGGTTACATTTTTATACTTACTGTTACATTTCCAAAGAGTTATAAATATTTCGTAATCAATTAAACTGCTTGCAGCAACTATTAGAACCGCTCCAAGCGTCGATCTTGGAATGTAAAAGAAGTATGGAGCAAGGAAACTAAGAGCCAGGATAATTACAGTTCCTAAAAAATGGTAAATTTAATTAGACATGAGGTGTTCACAACCCTAACTTCTAACTGATTCTTTGCGGAGTACTAATTATATTTTAAGCCTGGGCAACATTGAGTGTTGTCAAGTGACGTTTTTACTAAAAACTTAAACATTTTTGCCTATAATCTTCTTCAGGGAGTTTTGTTATTTGAGCGCAATATGTGTCGTTGTCGCTTAAAAATTGTGTCTCAGAAAAAAATATCGTGATAATTTTGGAACAACAACACAATCAACGTGGATTATCAAGACTGCAGTGCATCAATTAAGTTATTTGCACTTTTAGCAATGAATCAACCATCCTTATAATGAATTTAATAGTAGTCGCTGTTGCCCACCAACGCAACTCGAGAAGGTCGTCCTAAATCAGTTATCGTGTCAGAAAACATTGTTGCTGTGCACAAACTAATAATGCAAGATCGTTATGAGAAACTAGAGATTTAGCAACCTAAGGCATTTGTTTTACCAGAATATATAACATATTGCATTATGATTTATCTAAAAAAGGTTTGTTTTTCTTGGATCGAGATAATCTGGAAAAACTCAAAAAGATGCTCGTGTCGATTGATGCGAAGAAATGCTTTAAATAAACAATAAGGAAACTTTAAAAAAAACGTTCTCCCAGAACGTCCATTTCTTTTTTGCATTCCCCTGTTAGCTTAGCACAGTGCAGTAAAGCATATATTTCCGTCAAAAATAGAGAACTGTGTGTTCCTAGTGGAATGGAGAATTGTGAATTCCTCATTTTACTGTACATGTCCACTCCAGTTCCCTGCTCGGTTTTGGCACCATCCGTAGACTGTATGTTTGTTTCAAGATGAACCAAATCAACCCAAGTTGTTCGCGCTCGATGCTCTTCGAAACAAACGGTCGACTTGTTTTTCGGAAAAGCTGGTTATGTGGTAACAATGCCTTTAAAGGAACGTGAAACAGTGAATTTCAAATGGTACACAATTATTTGTTGGCCCGAAGTCCTTGATGAAATGAAAAATAACAAACGGGCGCCGTTGGATTATTCTTCATTAAGGCAATGTCAGCTCGTCAGACATTTGGTCAAACAACCGACTATTTGAGCACTCAAAAAATTGAGTTAACAGTTCATCCTCCTTACGGTCCTGGTTTAGCACCAAATGTCTATTTTGTTTTCAAAAGTCAAAAATAAATCAATGAATAATAATTTTAGTGAGCAGAAGAAGCCGTTAATGCATTCAAAAACCATATTTTGATCGTGTGTCAAGCAGAATGGGAAAAAAACCTTGACGAGTGGTATAAATGCATGCAATAGTGTCCCTTTTAACAGATTTTTTTAAATACCAAAAAGCAAATGTTTAAATTTACCTGAGTATATTCCTTGCAATGGCGTTCTAACTCCACTACTGCTAGCTACAGAAGATCTGGTAAAAAGGCCGCAGTTTTGGGATTGCTTTTACAAACGATCCTAGTATTTAGATAGACCAAGAGCCATCATTTTGAGAAGCATCTAGTATTTTTTCAGCACCTGAAGTTAATAAAAAAAAATTAATTAATACATTTTTAAATTGTACAGTATTATGATATTAAAGATGTTTTTACAGTTTGAAGGATTCCTTTTCGTGAGATTTATCTGCTGCAATTTAATAATAATACAATAGGCAATAAGTTTATCTTTTTTGAATGACGAATTTTTTAAATGTGTGTGTCTCTTTTAATTGGCTCAAGTAATATCTTTCAGAAAAATCACAAATTGCATGGTCAAATAATGTTATGTCAAAAAGTAGAAATATAAATTGTGGTGTTCCTCAGGGTTCTTGTTCCTGATCTTTATATTTTTATCATATAAAACGATTTAGCTTCACTTAATATTAAAGGAAAATTTAAAAAAGTTTGCTGGTAATATAACTATTTTATAGAATAACAAAAAAAAAATTCTGAACTGAAAATGATATTTTAAAAATCAAATCATGTAGTAACTCTAAATTGCTTTCTTTTATTATAACTAAAACTATATCTTAGAATTAAATGTATACTTATCTATTATTAAATGATGAAACTTTAATATCCCCTCCGGGACAAATCTTTTAGGAATTTATGTCGACGTTAAACTGAATTTTAAAGAGGAATAAAATTTGGTAAATTTGCATTTACTGGTTTTGCTATGAGAGAGGTAGGTAGGAGGTTTAAAGTGAGTGGACTTTACGCCCTCCACTGCGACCGCTCGGTCTATTGTCCACACCTTTTTTTTTCTTCCCAATAGGATCGGACTTCTAATGAATCCGATACCAGATTGGGAGAGAGTTCTTACATCTCTTTTTTACCATGTCGCTACCAGACACGAGCACAATGTGTTCTGATGTGTTCTGGTGTCCCTGTCTCCGGAGAGTATGACGAGCAGACCATTAGATCCGTCATACCCTCCTTTCCCGGGTCTGGTGACGGGGTAGCTACCAGGTCCAGGAACCAGATGTTCTTTCTGAGGCCGCATGTTTGGCCTTACCCTATGAAAACGGTCCTTTCTGTTTAAAGCCAGGGAACCCTTTTCCCTATAAAGGTGGTTCTGTCCGCCTTCTGTTTGGATTCAGGGATCCCTTCCAAAGCACCTGTTTGTTCGGGAAGGATTAGCCCTTCCCCATGAAACATGCGCCGGCTTCAGGGGCACCTTCCGAAACGGATTCACCCGTTTCGGTCGGCGCACCTTTGTCTGCTTGTGACCTTGAGTGACCCTCGAAACGGATTTATCCGTTTCGGTCAGCGAACCTTGTTGCTATGAGATATTCTTTCATGAATTAGAAGAATTTTTCACCTTGAAAACTATTTATTTTGCTTTAATTCAGTACCGGTTTTCATACTGGGCGCTTTGGGCGGATGCCCAGGGGCCCGGGCCCCGTGCTATACACTAAAAGAAATTTAAAAAAATAATCAAGTCCGCTTCTTAATAAGCTACTATTTTCCGTAAAATAAACTCATACGCTCTTCACGTCTATACATAAATATGCTTATATTGCCTATGTATAATTTTATAATTCTAGCGGAGTGTATGTAGTTGTGTCGCTCCAACTCCAAACTCTTGCAAATTTACTTGACAATACACATATCTAATGCGTTAACAGACGAGCGATAATTTTCAGCATTAAAAAGAATAAAAACATATTTACGATCAAATTTGGGTCAAGAAAACCTAGACGCATTTTCAATATTATATATAGAAAATGACAAACTGGAGCAACTAAACTGTGATGAGATAATATGGCAGTTTGCTAATGCCAAGTCAAGAAAGAAAGTTTTCTATTTTTTTTGTAATATCTACGTATTTTTTAGAATATTTTTTTGTTTGTGATTTGTTTTTTTGTTAAGTATTTTTAAGAATATTTTGTTTGTTTGCAATTTTTGTGTTTTGATATTTTTACATTTTTTATACGTTTTGGAATATTTGTTACGTTTTTTTATTCTTCTTGTTTCTTTGTGTTTAAATAAATATTTTTGTAAGTAATGCATGTGTTTTTTTGTTGAAAAAATAGGCAATGAATAGCATAGGGGGGCCCTAAATCACCAGCGCCCAGGGTCCAAGGCTACCTTAAACCGGCACTGACTTTAATTGAATCGATTTTAAGATATGGCATTAGTTTTGGGAAAATTCTTCTGAGTATCTATTATATTCAGTGTTTTTATTGCAAAAGAGAGCAGTTCCATATATTTGTAAAGCTACGTCGACGGACTCATGTGAACCATTATTTGTATTAAAAATAATTTTAACAGTTACTTCTACTTATATTTTTTAAAAACAGTGTCTTTAATATAGAAAAAATATTGTTTTAATAATGTTAAGAATTCTTTGCACGATACTAGGCATAATTCTCAACTTTGTCTTCCAAAGCTATGTTCTACTTAAATAAAAAATCTGGTGAATATTTAAGTGATTTAAGCTCAAATCTTTTAACATACAATTTTTTTAAAACCTTTGAGCATATGCCTACCAGAAGCGGCTGTACAAACAGGTGTGTGAGAGAGAAAGCGCAATAAATCTACAACCTTTCTCTCTCGCTCGTATACCCGATTGATTGGCGGGAAGGAGGTATATACCCCGCTTTGCGTGAATGCAATGTTATTATAAAACAAAAATAAATATTTCTATAACTAGACTAATAGGGTAAACATTTTAATCAAAACCACTTACTGTAAGCCTTCCCTATGGCCACATTGGCCAGAACAGCAACAACAGGTACGACGAATATTCCAGATCCAAGAGATTTTACCATGTCAACCAAGGTCATGGTGCCGTTATTGAATTCTGCGTAAACTGGTGGTGGACCTACGTCTGGAAAGCCACTGGGTACGGGTCCTTAAAATAAAATTAGTTAACAAATTTTATCACTGCATTATCACAAGTCTATCATAGTAACGAAAATTAGCATGAAGGTGTGTTCACAGTAGCTCTAGAATTTTAAAAATGTTTTATCTAAAAGTGAGACATCGAACCCACTATAAATATAGACCGGATTATATTAGGGGACGTCCATAAATAACGTGAGGCATTTTTCAGAATTTTTTGACCCCCGCCCCTGGTGAGATTTCGTAAGATTTTTTTTCAACTCTCTAACCAAAACTAACCAAATCTCACGTAAGATTTTTTTAAAGTTTGTGTTTTGAATATAATCGCGGTGGATTATAACTGTGCTGCTCTGCGGATTCGGACAAATACGACAAACACTATTGTGTAAAACTTTGCCATATTTTTATTCTAGAAACATTTTTTATTTTAATTTAACTTTACTTTCATGCAATTTTATACCGTTTTCTACTAGAAAAAAATACGTGATATTTGCTAAGAGACCCACTGCTCAAGTGAGATGTAGAAAGATTAGCCTTAACCCCTTCCCCCCTTAAACACCTCACGTAATTTATGGACGCCCCCTTAGGGGCCAATCATTAATTACGTAAGGGTCCCGAAAGAAAGGGAAGAACAGGTTAAGAAAATCTATACAGGCCCTGAGGCCCTTATCTGGGGGAGGGCAGGGGTGTTTTTTTTTATCTTGGGACAGTCCACGAAGGCTGATGCCTAAGTACTAACATACCGTGGGTGTCTTTAGTGTGGTGAGAGGGAGTTTGTTCACACGGGACTTAAATTTTTGGAGATTGGCAGGAGAAGGAAAAACTTCTGCGGGCAGCAGGTTCCATAGTCTTGACACTCTAGGGATGAAGGAACGAAGAAAGGGAAGTTGGGGCCTCTTAACTGAACTGTAAAATGATGCTTAAAAGTTGCCTACGTGTTGCTCTGTTGGGAGCTGCCGGAGAAGGAATTATACTGGCCAACCCTCTGAGAGAACCCGGGAAAATACCTATAGAAGAGCGACAGATCCCCACAGCTCGACGGTGGGCAAGAAGAGGAAGCCTTTCGGAGCGTTGGATCATTAATAAGACGAACGGCTTTCTTTGAATGGAGTCCAGAATGTGGTTGTAGAGACGCCTTTCCCCCAAACATGAGAACGATATTCTAGAGAGGGTCTGATTTGGGAACAGATTTAAAATTGAAGAAGAGAAATATTTTCTGGTTCGGAAGAAAAATAATCATTTTTGAAGCTGCCGAACCCATGGAAAAAATGTGTTTTCCAGTTGAGGTTATTCTCGAACCCCGACAAGATTAAACGACTCTTTGTTCTGCAGAACTTGGCCGCTCATATGTAAGGGATGAGCATTTGCAGACTTTTTCGGACAGGGAACTTACTGTGTTTTCGAGGCATTAAACTGAACAAGATTTTTGGCGTCCCAATCCAAAATCAGTTTGAGGTCTTGTGAAAGAGATATTTGCATTGACTCGGATTGTTCCAGTTGGTGAGACAAAGGAAAGAAGATCAGCTGTGGATCTCTGGAGGAATCCATAGTCTACATGTAAGATCTTATGTTTTTCCAGATACTTTAAGATTTGGGTGTAAAATCCATTCTTGAGTAATATTTTAGGAATCGAAGTTTATTATTAAAAATCTATTTCTATTTCGTATGCTAAATGGTTTTCTTTGTTCTATAATGTGCAATTCGATTTAAATCTTATTTTACAAATTTTTATTGTTTATTAAAATTTTTAGATCTTAAATGTGTTTATTTTCATCCATTTTAAATGTTATAAATAATATTTATAATATAGTAAATTCTTTCCGCGTATTAATTTTATTTTAATCGTTCGGAAAATAAAAAAACTCTTTTCAACAGTCTTGTGTTAGCAGAAAATCTGCCAACAGCAACTGTAGGAGTTCTCATAGCATAGCAGCAAAATTGCAAAAATGTGCGGTGCCGTACTATCCATCCTCCAACGGGTGGCGAAGATGCAGAGGGGCTAGAGAAAAATGAGGGTCAATAGACGTGCCAAAAAATTTATAACACTGCTTCTAGTGAGTTACCAATTGTTTCCGATTGAACAACATGGCTTATTAATCCATAGATGCTATTGGCCTTAAGAGTGCATTTACGCTACCCTTAGGGGTCGGGCAAAAGGACGCAGAGACGGTGGACGAAAACTAACAAACACTCACTAAGTGCTGAAACATACATTGCGTTTTACGGGAGCGTTTTCGGTCCGTTTGGGGGATGACAACAACCTGTAGTTTTTAATCGGATAGTCCACATATATGGGAAACCAGCCACAGGACGAGGCGGCAACATGCTGCGTCAAACGGGGGGACTGGACGACCGGAAAGCAACGAAAGTTGACAACAACACGTTGAGTTTAATGGGGCGTTCATGTGCGTTTGTTTTGATCCGGTTTCTTGATTTAAATGTTTGACATGGAAAAAATTTCAAGATCATCCCTCAATATGAGAGTACAGTAATCGCAATTTAAGGGGGGAAAAATTGGGGTCGGGGGGAAACACCTTAGCATCAGGTCACCTCGGGAACTGTAACTTCAGAAGATTCTTTTTTTGGCCTATTCTACCAATATTTTAAAAAAAAGTAACAACAAAATACCACGTCATGTTATGTTTTATTTATAGTATCTAAATGAATTATGACAAAATATTTTTTTTTTTGCGTAATTGTCAATCTTCTTCTAGTGAAATTGGATTTCTCCAGTAAGTTTTCCGCTTATTATATGTGGACGTAAAGATTTAAAAGTTCATTAAAAGAGTTAATGAACACCCCCCAGTATTCAAAATTTATTTTATTTTAATTTTCTATCATAAATTGTAGAAAATATTTTACTTTTTTCGGGCCACAGTGGAAAGGATGGACCCAATAACTTCTATTAACCGGTTCTTTTAAACCAGCAGCTTCAAAAACAAAAAAATTTCCAAATTTAAAAAAATTTTTACATGACCTACCACTTATTCTTTTGCTGAAAGAACAAGACTGACCACAGTGACTCCTGCTTCAGCGTTTTAACGGGAGGTGGCCCGACGCGCTTTCACCCGGGGCCCAAAAAGGGGGCCTGTTAAACGCCCCCGCAAAAAAACAATGTATGTTTCAGCACTTTTTACAATTTTCGATAGCCGCATTAAAAAAATATTATATTTTATTTAGGTTCTTCCAAATTCGGTGTATCGATGCGATGTTGTATCCGATTGCAAGCCTACAGGAGATAACGTTTTTCGGTAACTATTTTTTCACTTAAAAAAACATAAATTATACACCATTTTTAAAGGTAAGGAAATAATCTTTTTCCTCTGTTTTAACGGATTTTTTAAAAAAAGAGTCGATTTAAGAAAAAAAAAAATCTAAACATAACCGATTTTAGGGTGACTTTCACTCAAGGAAATATTAAAACTAAACCATATTTAAAAAAAAATTATAGCAGAAGCCCAGATTTAAATGTTGGCTGTCATATAAATTTTTTTTAAAAATTTTCGATAACTTATACCGTTTTTTTGAAAAACATTATGCCCCGAACCCCAAATTGGATCCAATTTTCGCGGCGCGAATGGACTCTTAATTGAAAACAATTTGGTAAAAAAAAATTGGAATTTGTGAAAAAAAGTTGATTTTTTTTACCATTACCCCCCAAAAAAATTAAGTTTTAAAAGCGAATCCTCTAATTGTATTTTTTTCGTAAATTTGATTAAATTTTATCGTCAAATTCCAAGTTTCGCAAAATTATCTATGGTTTTTTAAAAACCATAGCCAGTTTTTTTTTTCACTTAACAATTTGAAAGTAAAAGTAAAATCCGATTTCTGAAATTTTTTCTTTTACACCATGTATTTAAAAAAAGGCCGTTATAGCACTATGCTTATGTAACATTTGTGTCTTCTATTTGACCAAGGAATACCTTCAAAATATATGGTCATTTATTTAAGCCAATTTGTTAAAGGCCTAAGAAATTCCTTCATTTAGACTTTGCATAACAGTAGGGCTACTAACAGGGCACGATAGCCCAAGAGGACACCACACAAGATAAAATTTTTTATAGCCCTATTTTTCCCCCACAAGCCGTGAACAACCACTTGGCAAAAACCGCGCCGCAACCGGCAAG
>JAHBCN010015783.1:0-20566 GCA_019359885.1 Listronotus oregonensis
AGGCTCCAAATCCCCGGGGAAAATTGCGTTTACTTTTTGCATAGGATTTATTTCATCCGGGCTTCTGCGAGAAATTTGTCGATTTTTTTCTTGTCAATATTTTAGACTTTTTCGATTGATACCCTTTTCACCCTTTCGCTTTGGCAACTAGCTTGCAATATCTGCTTATGTCCTGATTATTTATGTTCATCGTCGCCTTTAACATGGAGTAATTTGACCAGAGCGTAGACGATTTCCATATTTTCAACTTTTCTTCAAAGTACGCAAGGAGCACTTTTTTACTGGCATTCTTGCCACTAACATTTTTCTGATCACCTCATTTTAAGAAACGATCGTATTTAAATTCTTATTGTTGCTTCGACTTACTAAGCGATAATTCAAAAGTAGCTTTTTAGCAGCTTCTTGAATTTCCGCCGGAAGAAATTATTTTCTTGATCACTTTCTATCGAACAAGAATTCGCGATTATTTAACGTGACTTGTCAACAAAGACAAAACAACAAATTCGAATTATTTTGCCTTAGCAACTCATTTTATAGATTATTTCCTTCCTGTTAATTTTGACAATCGCTATCAAGAATTGGTATGTCAAATATAAATTTTAAGTGGAAAAATTACTTAAGAACTGTCAACTTAGCTGTCAGCAGTTTTTCCGGAAAAAAATGGAAAAAATTTCATGCAAGTTTGACAAGTTGCCTTATAAAAACAAACTTGATGGTTTCTATGCTGTGTTGCTATGTACCGTTACCAAAAACAAAGATCACAAACGACGCTTACGAATTTATTAATTTTTTTCCGAAAGTAAAATTAATGCGGCTGTTGAGAATAGTGTTCCACTAAATACTCAGAAAACTCACACATCGATCTGGAAGCAATTTATGGAATTTTGCCAAGCAAAAAATTACCAGTTACTCCAGACAACAACCACAGGCGAGCTAAATTTAATCCTCAAGGACTGGGCATGGAACATGCGTAAAGCTAATGGGGAAGACTACAAAGAACTTTGTGTAAAAATAATGTGGATTATCGTTGTCAAAAAACAGCAGGAAAAATATTTTTAAGAATTTAATATCGTGTTCAACCCATTCCACGACATTACCTTTAAGCCAGCTAGAGACGCTCGAAATGCGAAAAGGAGAAGTCTCCAAAAACATGAAGAAAAAAGGAAAACAAGTTCAGCTTCTTTAAATATGGACGACTACTACAAGATGGTGTCCTTATGGGATGAGACAACCCCAACCGGGTTGCAGAGTAAATTTTACTTTATTGCAGCAGTAGAGCTTGCTTGGAGAGGCGGAAAAGCGGCTCGTTGCTCAACAGAACATTTTAAAGAAGAAATTGATAATTATGGAATCAAAACAGGTAAGATATTGCTTTTTAATTTTGCAACAGATTCTGTAAATGTTTATTGTAACTTTGCAGGAAAAACGCTTATATTAAAACAAAATATGTGCGCATACTTTTTATCTTGGCGTAAAATCTGTTTTTGCAATTTTTTAATGTCTTTTTTGCAATACTTTGTAAAAATCACGTTTTGCCATTTTTTTAGAATCCAAAATTTGCTAGCTGTACTATTTTTGTAAAAAAAAAACCAAAAATCAAAAACGATATATAACCACTAAAATTATTTTTGCTTTTCCAAAAAAATTAAAAGTTACATACATCTACTTTAAAATCACACTACAAAATATATTTTGACATTTAAGTCAAATTATGTATCCCTTGTTTCATGAAGGATCGAGTAGAACACAGTCTTCAGCAAAACTGCACAAGGTGGTGCAAAAAATCTGTGCGATAGCAAGTGGCTTGTTCCAAATTAAAAAAACCCTGAGTTTTGTCCGGTACGTTTGAACAAATCCCTGTTAAACAAACGAACGTTTAAAATAACAAAAAATAGATTGTTTTTGACACCAAATTCAGCATGGCAATCCAATCGTAGCACTGGATGGTTTAAAACATTCCTGTTGGAAGAAATGAACTGTCAAAATGGTCAAAAGACGCAGCCCAAAAAACAGGTATGAACACGATAGAAGTTAAAATATCTAACCACTCTATGCGATCAACTGCTGTTACTAATCTGGCAAAGGTCGGTGTAGGCGAGCAGCAACCTATCAAAATCACAGGGCATTCTAAAGCTGCGTCTATCCAACCGTATCTACAAATGGACAGTCAACATCATTCAAATATCATCACTGCATTAAGAACCATCCAAAATAATGTACTATCTACAAGCTTCGAAGCTCCCTTGAAAAGACAGAAAATAGACACTTATTCGAGCCAACACCATCAAACGTTTGACACTCCTCATAGCAACATAGAGAATAGTGCTACTACAAACATAATTAAAAACAATTTAACTGTAACTAACAATACTCCTGTAACCTACAATAATTGTAATTTTTATATTAATTGTAATTTAAAATGAGTTTGAAGTAATTACCTTTCCTAGCTTGAAAGTTATATTGTTCTTATTAATTATTGTCCTTATTGTTTTAATAAAAAAAGTGTTGTATTAAAATAAAATGTTTATTTAACTCAGGAAATAATCTTACCAAATATCCCTCGTCCATCTAATTTTTCCTGTGGAAAAATTGGAACACTCGTTTCTAAGTAATCTGTTTTAACAAATAGCATTCGCGAAAGTGCAAAAATCCTCGTCTTCGACTCGGATTTTTAAAACCACTCTCGCTTATGCTTTTATAATTACTTAGAAACACGTTTTTTCGAATTTTTCCGGAAAAATTAAATGCACTAGGGATATTACCCCCGATAAATAAGATATAATTAGATTTTTAAAATAATAATAATGTCGACGATAAAAAAATCATTAATTTGTACTTTTTTATTGGTGTTTGTAGATAAAATAGTGCATGATATACGTATTAAAAGTGATTTTATTTTGTTCGAAGGCATGGAACACTTCGCCTTCGGTGTCGTGTTCCAAACTTTCCTTCTCACAAAACAAATTATCACTTTTAGCACTTATATCATAAATAACATTTTTTTCCCGTTTTGGATTGAAATTTTTTGTCAAAATTACTATTATTGTTTATATCTCTTTTATCATTTATCTTATCAAAAATGTGTACATAGCTTTTTATATTGACAATTTAAAACGCTTTATTTTTTGTTTAATAAAATTTTTTAAATCTCCTATAGTTTATAAAGTAGTAGTCCAAACATTCCGTGGTAGCAGGTTTCTGCCGGTAAATGTACCGTATCGGTTTTTTGGAGTTTTCTCGATTTTTTGCTGTTTGACCCCCAATTTTGACTTTAGATTCGTGTTCAGCGGAAAAAATACGCCAGAAAATCTTAGTCCGACACCCAGCACACACCACTTTTTTTCTGGGCCTGTGTAATCGTCATTTAATGCCAGCGTTACAAATTTTTTTCCGCACTCGTTTTGCTAATAAACTTTGAAAGTGATAAAGCTTTTAGAATTTTCTTCTGGATGTATTTCAGTTTTAGTGAAACAACCTGACTAATGTCTTTATGTTTATGTTCGAATAACAAGTTTATGCTAAGTGCAGTTTTTTGTTTTGTATACCGGGTGTAGTGCAGGCGCCAATGGAAGTTGAGTATGCAAAATGTGAGGACCGGCAACTATGCTCACATTTTTTACCTAAGACACCAAACAAACGAAAAACTCATGTTGCCGGTAGCTGTGCTGGTCCCTTTCCATTTCCCTTTCCTTACCCCTCACTCCGCTCTGCACGTCGATGCGTCCTAGCTCCTTAGTCAACTTTACATAGTAAAGGTCAAAAGATTAAAACATTTTTTATTTTAAATGATTACACAAAAATTCCAAATAATAATTGTAATAATTTCTTTTCAAACCCTGAAAATAAGTTACAGCTCGTTCGAATGCTCTGTACTGCCGCTCCTAGATATGCACAAGTACAAGAAGATTGCGAGTTATATATTTGTAGAGGATTTGATAATCTAACGAAATGTTTCAAACTACAAGGCTCTTCATTTTTTGAAGTACCTGACTTAAATTCGAATCATTTACAAGCCAATTCAAGGATGTTTTCTCACATATTTCACGCATTAAAATAGAATCTGCCCATATCATAACACAGGCCCACAAAATAAAAAAATGGTGTGTGCTGGGTGTCGGACTAAGGTTTTAAAGCGTATTTTTTCCGTAAAATTGGGGTCGAACAGCAAAAAAATCGAGAAAACCTCGAAAAACCTACACGTTACATACCTGCAGAAACCTGCTACTACGAAATGTTTAGACTACGACTATATAAATTATAAGAGATACAAAAAATTTCCTATAACAAAAAAGAGAGCTTTTTAAATTGTCTATAAAAAAGTTAAATAAACATTTTGATAAGATAAATATAAAGGAGATATAAACGAGAAAGTAATTTTGACCAAAAATTTCAGCCCAAAATAGGACAAACATTTTTTTTAGTAATGTAATTTTTGGATTTTTTAAATAATAAATTATTTATTTTATTCATTTAAATCCCAAATCACTCAAAATTTGAAGAAAAAACCCAAAATAAAAAAATATTTTAATTTTTTTTCCAGAGGTATACCTTAAAAAATCCTGAAAATGTTTAGGTCTATGGTTTGACGGTTCTTATAAGAAAAAATACATTTTAGGATGTTATTTCGCTGCTCAATTCCTTGGTAAAAATATTTGTTGTATTTTGCCAGCATTACCCTCTCTAAGTGGTTGTGATTCGAATAGCAGATTGGACTAAAAAAAAAGTTTACAAGCTGCATCGCTGGATTTTGTACAAAAAGCTTTAGGGCATTCAGGAAATCCATATCTAAGTGCCGATCAGTTAAGAAAATTAGAAACCACTTGCACCTATCTATTTTCAAAACAGAAAATTACTGCTAATGAACTCCGGTATAAATGAATTTCGCAAAATATTGGCTTCGGGTTAAACTTATTAAGAATAAATGTCCGTCAGATGCTCTACATTTACATTTGTTAAGAGCTTCAGCACAAACATATGTATGGATAAATATTGACCAAACACTATTACAGCCTACTAATTACACCTTATTAGTCTATGAAAAAAAAAATGGTAAATTGTACCCACCGCAGGTGGGAAAACGACCATTGCCAGAATTGTTGATTTAGCCCTGTAAATTTTTATCAAATTGTCAAACAAAGGCTTGTTCTTGCAAAAAGTTAAAACTTAATTGTATTTCGTTGTACAAATGTATTAATAAGGACTGTCAAACCAAAAAATAATAATTTTTGTATTTTTTTTAAACTTATAATAACATTTGCTTTTTGGTATGTAATAGTTTTTTATGTACTGTTCTTGTTTTTATTTTATTTATTTTGTGTTTTGTTACAATTGACTAGCTAGAAGTATCTTTAATTATAAGAAACAATTGTATATTGTCATTAAAACAATTATTTAAATAGTTCCAAAGCATTTTTTAACTCTATTAACTTGATATCTAAAGGGGTGTGGTATAAAAAATAAAGGGACCAACAAAGCTCCTGACAACATCCAAAATTATATTCTTTTAAGTTTAAAACAATTTACAGAATGCGGTTCTCATATTTTGCCATAGATAACCTAACTTTAGATATATAATGACTAATCGCATTTATGGCAAGTTTACGACCTCGCGCACTAAACAAACGATAGTGTCATTAAGCATGCGTATTTAAAAAGCAGGACCAGTTCCGGACATAGAAATTTGTTAGAAGTTTGTTGTCATTAATTAATTTATATTTATAAAATATATTTTTTATATATATTTAGATTCTAAATTCTTTTATTTTGCGTTTCTATACATATATAAATTATGTTAGGTAGTAATATAAACCATGAGTAAACAAAATTAATATTGCAAAATATAAATACAAAAAATAGGGGCTAATAAAAGATAGGGTTAATTTCAAGTCCCAGTTTTTGTATCGCCTTAAAATGGTTTGGAAACTGTTAGAATTTATTAAACGCGTGACTGTCGACTTTACACGGTTTTATGTCAGTTCAAAAACGACGAAGTTTGAACGCTTTCTATATATTTAAAGGGTTTTGCTTTGCTTGGGGATCAGTAAAGGGATGCAATAAACGGTTTTTTGCGAGATTGGAACAGACTTATAAACAAAAGGGTTGAAAAATGTTTATACAAATAACGTTAACTCTTTTCCTGTTTGCACTTATGTTTTCGATAGCGATAAAAGGATATTCTAAACATCTTAAATGTATTTATACAATACGAGCATTTATTAACTAGAGGCAGCCTTGCCGTTTGGCAGTGCGAAAGAGAAAAAAGAATCATAGATAAACCTTTCTCCGTGGCTCCAACCATAGTGCCGATAGATCGACGCGGAGAGACCAACAAATCAGCACGCAGAGCGGGGTATATATTTTCTTTTCACCGACCAATGATCACGTTGGAGAGAGAAAAAGGTTATACCGCTATTCTTTCTTTCTTTCTTTCTTGCACAAATGATCGTTTTCCAAGCAGCAAGAGTGTCTCTAGTAGGTATATGCTCCAAGGGAATATGTTTTATGTTGTAATCATACTAACTGACTTTTTAGATTAATGCAATACATTTTTTGTTCAGATTTTTTTAATCCGAAATAAGTAATTATAGTGATTTTTTTTCAATTATGATTGTGTTACATAGATGAAACAAAAAGTTAATTCTTAGATAAGCCACAAGAGTCTTGTTCAGTCGTATTCGCCATTTTTTATTATTATTAACTACAACGCATCAGTTGTGAACCAGTACAAAAATTTGTGGCTTTCCATAGCTGTAACATTCAGAAGAACTAGAGGAATTTAAGGAGCTGACAATGGATAATATTTTTATTTTTGATTAAGAACAACATCTAAACAAACCAATGTGTTTCACTGGTTCAAAAAAACAGTAATCATGGTTTTTTTAACCAGTGTAATATATATTTTGTTTAAGTCATCAATTGACGAAGTACGGAACTGGCCGGCGACGAATTTGTAAAAAATCGATCTGCTAGTCCGTTCTACGCATGATTTAGGACCCTAAGAGATGACTAGAGCCACGGCGCACGGACACATTTTTTCGCCCATAAAATCTCACTTTTGAACCGCGCATCTGATACCCTTTACCAGTCCATATTGAGGTCAGTGTATTTTGCACACTCAACTCCATCCAGATCCCGGTCCGATTCATTTAAGGCACCACCCAGACTCGCGCCCAGTAATTTTTCTTACAAAAATATCGATTTAGTAGCAACATAAATGTCACAAAAACCAATTCCTAAATAAAAATATCCTTATTACATTAATTGTTTTCTCCATATTTCTGGTGTTTAAATAATTCATATTTTTAGGAAGAAAAGCCCAGTTTGATGTTACCCTGGCTTCTTTTAGGAATCATAAGATGTCTTATCTTAAATTTTATAACATTTGTTGTAGGCAGTTTTATCTGCCAGAAAGAAAAGGGTTTAAGCCCCATATGTTTAGAGTTTGTTATAGCTCAAATTATTGAACATGGACCATCAGTATATGCTTGGATTGCCATATTAAGGTATAGAATGTTCAACTAAATGAACCTTTGTCATCATTTGTATTGTAAAGCTACATTTCTTTAGAATTACTAGTTTATTTGTTCTTGTTACAATGGAAAGGCGGAACAAAATATTTAATAAAATGACTTTCGAAGTTGGCATTTTGTACAGGGTTTTCATTTATATTTTGACACGCATTTACAACTATAACTAAAAACGATAGAAAAAAACTTCCATATAAAAGTTTCATAGTTTTTTCTATTATCTCTTTTACATAATGAAAGAAACAAATGAGCATCAAAAAGTTAAGAAAATGAATAGTTAACTTTTTTCAAATGAAACACCCTGTATATTTTTTATTTAGAATAAAAGCTATTTTCATCCTTTTTAAAAATATATAGTTTGTTGGTATTTCATTTAGCCGTATTGAAAATATTTAAGTTTTTGATTAAAAAATCAATGGAAAAAAAAAATCAGCATTGCCTTGGAAAACAAATGACTTGCTTTTTTTTATACGTATTGACAGCACCTTTGACACGTCCTGATATTTTGGCGTCGCTTCATTACATTAACAATACTTAACTATAGATATCCCGAAGATCAAAACACGAATTAATACGTCTTTTCCCCAAATAATGAAAACATCTTGCAAGTTCGCTATGAATATCACCAACGTTTTCCCCAACTGTAATAAACTTAACAAGAGTGCTCGATCCCATTTAAGCCCTATATACGGCAATTTAAACACAATTCGGTATTTGTGACGTAATCCGTTTGCCTGTTTGTTTTATTTACAATTTAGTATAAAGCTAAAATTTTTAAAATGTTATACATTACAGTTCTAATAGTAAGTGCATATCCAAAATAGTTTTTAAAAGTTGAATATTTAACAAAAAATAATAAAATAAATCTACCTTCCGGGCAAAATGGGCAAACGGATGACGTCCAAACATCGAGCACTCTTTCTTAAGTTTACCACCCTTGCGTTTTCCCGGACAGGAAATACCTTCGAGAAACTCGATAACTTATATTGTTCGTCGGTTTAGAGAAAAAAAGCGTTAAAGAAAAACGAGAACAGGGGCTGCAAATGAAGACAAGATTTAAATTTTTTGCTTTATTGAAGGTAAGTTTTATTTTAGGAGTAACAAAAAACAAAATCTAAGCGATATAACTTTTTAGAAAATCCCGAAAAGTTCAATTTCTTCCGTTTCAAATTTATACAAACAAATCCTGGGGAAAATTCACAGTACATTGAAGAAACCTAATTTTCATCCCTAAAAATTTTTTGCCAGTTCAAAAATTTAACGACGCTCATAGATTGAACGACTTAATTATTGTCAAGAAATGATTCGTAATCTTCAAAACGATGGAAATTTTTTAACAACATTTTATTTACTGATGAAAACTTTCACTACGGCGGGGATGTATAATTGAAAGAACAAGCATTATTGGGCTGAAAACCTTTACAAAATCCAACCTGTTGATACAAGGACGTAGGTCTCTTCATGTGTTGGTGTGGCATGTTGGGCAGTAAGGTTATTGGACCAATAATTTTGAAGGACCTCTAACGGGAGATAGGTATCTTGCATTTTATTCAAAATGAGATCGAAAATTCAAAAATTCCTTTTTCAGAAAAACAGAAACATTATCTGGAAATTAGGACCCCGCACAATGTTTGGGCCAGGAACTGGTATCTTTTGCAAAAAGGAATTTATAGGAAAGGGTTTTAAATTTTTTAGATGGCCGCCCAAAGCCCCGATTAAAACCTCGGGTATATTTTTGTGGGGGTTTCCCAAAAAATAAAATTTTTACGAAAGGCCAGAAAATATAAAAAATACTAAAAAAAAAAATTAAAATGAAAAATTTACCTAAAAGGGAAACCCGGGCCGAATTTGTTTTTAAAAGCGATTAATCGTAAAATTTTTGGGAAAACATTTTGGCAGAGAAAATGGTGGATTAGTCGAAAATTTTTTTTATTTTTTACTTAAAGTTCAATAAATAAATCCCTTTGTTTTCTTAAGTAATGTTTATTTTTATTTTTCATTGATTTTTTAATTAAAAAATTTTAAAAATTTTCAATACGTCTAAAAGAAATACAACAAACTATATATTTGAAAAAGGGGAAAAAGAGCTTTTATTCTAAATAAAAATATAAGGGTGTTCCATTTGAAAAAATTAACTTATTCATTTTTTAAATTTTTGATGTATTTGTTTCTTTCATTTGTCAAAAGATAATAGAGAAAAACATGAAACTTTTATAAAGGAAGTTTTTTTCTATCGTTTAAATTTAGTTGTAAATGCGGTCAAAATTAAATGAAAACCCTGTACATAAATACAAAATTTTGGTCATTGAGGAATTAAGGATTTACAATCTTTTTCTCCATTCCATATAATGAGCTATATAGTAGGTTAAGTAAAACCTGGAATAAATGTTTTCTTCTATAGTTTTTATAGAGACCTAGCTGGGGAACGACATTCTAACGTATCATCGCAAGAATCTTTAATAACAGAAAATGAAGAATTTGTTTTACATACAAGCAACGAAGAAAACAAAGAAATTGATAATTCTGTGGAAAAATCAAAATCCTACTCTCTTTCTGATTTAAATTTGGATTATATGCATAGCAGTAGATTTAGATCACTGTCGTCTGATATGCCTATGAATGTATTCCTAGAAGAATTAAGACATTTAATATCCAAGACAAGAATTATTCGTGGTAAATATAATCCTGTTATTCTAAACGCTGTTAAGGTTCAGGGTCATTTAAAGAATACCTAAGAAAATAATTTAAGTTGAAACAAAAGAGATATGACATAAATTTATTGGTTCATTTTCCGGGACATCTCATGTTTTTTTTTTTTTTTTTGAAAAGTTTTAATAAAAAGAATTTAGTATTCGTATTTAGTAATAACAGAATTTATCTAATTTATTAAAAAAAAAATCAATTAGAAGAAGGAAAAAAGTAACAATAAATTTCTCAAATGCCACAACTAACAAATAAATTTCTGTCAAATCCCGGTTTGTTACTATTTTTTAAAAAATTTGGAAAAAATTAAAAACAAAATTAAAATTGATTCTCTTGCGGTAATGCGGGGCTCTGCCGTGGTGGACTATTTCTTCCCCCCTAAACAGAAAGCGGACAGAACCGCTTTCATACGAAAAAAGAGACAACGGTCACAAGCAGACAAACGTGCGTTGACCGAAACGGGTGAATCAGTTTCGAAAGGTGCCCCTGAAGTCACAGGCGCCTGTTTCACGGGGAAGGGTTAATTCATACCGAACAAGCAGGTGCTTAGAAAGGAATCCCTGAATCCAAACAGAAGGCGGACAAAACCGCTTTTATAGGGAAAAGGGTTCCCTGGCTTTAAACAGAAAGTGGAAGAACCGTTTTCATAGGGAAAGGCCGGAGATGCAGCGTCACAAGGTACATTTGGTTACTGTAACAAGGACCTGATAGCTACCCACGTCACTATACCGGGAGAGGAGGGCATGACGGATCTAATCGTCTGCTCGTCATACTTTCCAGGAGACAGGGACACCAGAACCACAAAATATATGGGTACCTGTATATTTTGTGCCAGAACACATATTGTGCTCGTGTCCGGTAGCGGCACGAGTAAAGGGAGATGAAAGAGCTCTCTCCCAGTTTGATATCGAAATTATTAGAAGTCTGATCCTAAGGTAGAAGATTCACTCACTTTAAACGTAATCTAACTTAACGTACTTAAAATAAATACCTATAAATAGCCTTTTGGTTTTAAAAATGAACTAATGAATTCATAAGAAAATTTATGTCGAATCTCTTTTGTTTCAATTTAAATCATTTTCTTAATTTTTTTAAAATCTTTTATGGTAAACACATGATGGCTATTTATTTTTTTTAATACAAGAAGAGCCACAAAAATGACCCTGTTTAGTCCCAATTTCCATGCATATTTTTTTTAGAATCAAAATCATCCAGTTCTTTAACTCGAGATAAAAGTGAAAATTTTTTGGAACTTTTTGGAACTCTCTCAAAAGCAGATTTGACAATAATTCAAAAAACTATGAAGATTTTAGATATCTCGGATGAAGACGTGTCGAGAGCGAAAGAAGAAAAAGATCGATTAATTAAAATATTAAAGCAAGTGAAGGTAGACGACGTAGATAAAATGGGTAAGTTAAGTGATGGTTTTAAATTTTATTTAAATTTGTAATATATTGGGTAAGTAAAAAGTATTGCAACTTCTAAATATTTTTAAAATCGCTAAACCTGTTATTACAAAATTTGGTACCTGTGAGTTTTTGGATATGTGAAATAGGCCGTTTAAGGGTATGCTCAGCGCATCTCCCATGTTAAAAAGTCGGCAATATGAAAGTTTTGGGCACTTTTTATAAATATGGCTGGGCAACAAGCATTATTACTTTTAATATCAGTGCAAATAAATAAAAAATAATTAATGGAGCTTCGTTAGTGCATTCTTTCGTAGAAGCCCACAATTTTATTCAGTTACGACGATGGTGCCATGGTCGTCCTCAAGGATGAAATAAAGCCAAACTAGTTGAGAGGTTAAGATAATAATAATGTAGAGTTCAAGTAGAACTGTATTTTACTTGTCATGGTTATAAGTAAAAGTAATTACAAAAAAGAAAAAATAATTCTTATTTCTATGTTTTAAGCGAGGTGCTACTGACTTTTACCTACAACAAAATTTATTATTTGAGGTTATAATTATATTAATATATTACCTTATCACTGGTTTTCTTTTTTATACAATTGATGGGGTCTGGATATTCCGTTGTTGGACCACATTTTTCTTCAAAATCAAGTGAACAAATATATGTGTCTTTATTACCATTATCTATTCCTTGGTATCGACCATTACCCCGTCCCCACCGCTTCACCCACAAATTGCATTTAGCACATTGGGGACAAATTTTTAAGTATAGTCTGTCTCAAAGTATACCGTGTTAGCTCTTGCCTTCATTTATGGATTATACCTGCCGACAGCAATAAAACTGCGTATCGGTAGGTATTAAAGCACAGAACATTGAGGGACGGACTTTAATAATATAAAGCTTTATAATTTAATGTGTATTTAGGTAAGTATAATCTTAAAATTATATTAAGAAATTAAATATATGCAAAGTTTTAATAAATTTATAACTGCATTATCTATACATAATTACATTTTTAATCTAAATACCTAAATCTAATTCTGTTTCACTATCAGAGTCATCATTGAGATTAATTACAATAGGAATTATGTTGTTTTGGAAAGAACTGTAAGAGTCCTCAATTTTTATAATGTGCTGTAGTGAATTTTTCCAGCTCCCAACTGGTATGTTAGTAATTACATTTTTTATCAAATTTATAACACTGGGACTTAAAGTAGGTGTAACATTTTCTGCTCTGATCTTTGATTTTACTTGGTTCCACAAATGCTCTATGGGGTTAAACATACAGTGATACGGAGGAAGCCGTAAGACAGTATGCCCAGCCTGTTCAGCCAAATTATCACATACATATTGTTTTTTAATTGCATACGAATTTAGGATTTCCCAAAAATTTGGGTTTTGTAACTGAATTCAAAATAAATATCATTTTCTGAAAAAATATTCCTGGATTTCAGTTTTGAACTTGAAGAAGTTGGTGCTTTGTGAAGCAGACGGCTGTGGTAGCTTGCGTTATCCATGACAATAACACTGTTGTTTAATATTTTTAAAAGATAATTTTTGAAACGTTTTCAAAAGTTCTGCACTTGTATCCTCATGATAATCCAAGTTTTTTTAAAAATTTTCTTTACGGCAGACAACAGCAAGCAGTTTGGGAAAAATCCGTCTTATGAACCAGGGTGTCCCTATGGTAATGCTTTTTTCTTTATTTGAAGGTGCTTTCGTCTGACAGTTTTGACTGGAATCAACCCATCCTTTGGATACTGTGTCGTGTATATCGAACCATGTTTCATCAAGGTAAATTATGGATCTGTTTTCTAACCTATATCTTTTAATTTTTTGGAAGGCAATTAAATCTCCAAGAGCGTAATCTGCGCGATTCCATTACTACTTGTTTTTTGTCTATTAAATCCCATTTTAACAAACAACTCTATGGAGGGGGCACGGCAAATATTTATATTGGTTTCGTCTTCGTCTAGCTCCTTTTTCAGTTTATCCAAGGTAGGAATAACTCCGCTTTCATAAAGACAATATATTTTCCCCTTCTTATTAGGTCCTGATCACTATTGTCTATACCGGGGGTCCAAACTACGGCCCGAGGGCCACATCCGGCCCGCGGACAGATTTTGTCCGGCCCGCGGAGAGCTAGCATACTTGAAAACTCCTTTAGAGAACAAATAATTTTATAGCAAATTAAATTTAGTTTACGGGAAGTATTCTAATTTGATGTTGAATAATTATTAATATGACATCTACATTGATATGGTCAGGGGCTAACTCCGCTAACTCATAACATTCTTGTGGCTTATTGTTATTGTTTTTGTAAAATTTGGGATAAAGAAACACATAATTGTAATGAGTAAAGACATGTATAATATGCAGAAAATTTAACTTTAGTATATAATAATTAACAAATTATTGAAATGAATCCAACTAACATTTTATACATTTTAAATAATCACATAACTTATAACAAACATAATGACATATGAAATACTAATGAGATTTATGTAATTGAGATTTTCCACTGACAATAGTTTGTAGTTGTGGACTAATTTTACTTGTACCAATTATTAAAAGAGATTTAAGATGCTCGTCAGTTAATTTCGATCTGTAAACATTTTTTGTGTACTTCATTCTGAGAAGGTTTTCTCCACAAATAAGTAGTACCAAAAACAGAAAAACAGACCACGAGCAAATTTATGCAAATTATCAAATTGTGTCAGTGGAAGACTCTTATAAAAATTCCAACAAAGATGAGTTTTGATATTTGTTCTTAATTATATCACTGCATTGTAGATCAATCATTTCCATTTGAAGTTCCGGGGCTAGGGTTTCAATGTCAGTATCAAAAGGATTCTGAAAATCTTAATTTGATTCGCAATGGCAACAAGACCGAGAAACGAGTATCAAAATTCATCTTCAAAGCACTCAAAGTTTCGATTGCAAAATCGATAGGAAACTCAGTCTCAGTAGTGTGGCTGAATATTTCACATGTTTTAAAATGTGAAAAACATTTACTTTCGTAGTTGTGATTGAAAGAGTCTCAATTTCTTCCGGAATGATTTGATATTAGTGTATAAATCAGGAAGATGCTGGTTTTCTCCTTGCAATCCCAAATTCAGTTCGTTCACATGTTTTGTCAAATCAACATAGAATGCTAACTTCCACAGCCATGCTTTGTTTTGTAATTCAGTAAGAGGGCGATGCTTTTCATTCAAAACAATTTCGATCACTGCTCGAAGTTCAAGCGCTGAAGGACTTTCCACAACTAAGCCAGCGTACGGCAGTATGATAAGGTAAGTCAATTTCTCCAATCTCTTCAATAAATTGTCGGAATTGTCGGTGATTCAGCCCAAAAGATCTGATAAAATTAACAGTTGATATGACTGGTTTCAGAACGTCAGACATATCCAAACATTTTCCGCACAAAAACTGTTGATGAATGATACAATGTAAGACTAATGGTTTTGAACCACCGTCATTTTCTACAGCCTTTGACACAAGAGCGACCACTCCTTTATCTTTCCCACTCATGTTTTTGCCTCCATCAGTTGTAATACATTTCAAGTTTTTCCATCGAAGGTTCTTTTGATTAATGGCCATTTCAACTCTTTAAAAATATCTGTACCAGTAGTTGTGCCATGAATACTATACATATCAAGAAGTTCTTCGTGCACTTCATAGCTTTTATCTACCCTCGAATATAAATCAACACCTGAGCAGTATCTGACAATTCGTTGACTTCCCTCCAAGGCCAAATAAAACCACTCAAAATGTCCATTTTTTTCGAACAGTTGAGAGGCTATATTTTCAGCGATGTTTTCTACCCTTCGATCCACAGTGTTTGCTGACATACTGACAGTTTTTAATAAATTTACCTTTTCAGGGCACATTTTTCGGCTACTGCAATTATGCATTCTTTGATCATTTCTCCATCGGTGAATGGTTTTCACAATTTCAAGAGCCACACGAAAGCTGGGACGAGTTGCGCCTCTTGTTCAGTTTTGAGTTTTGTAAATGAAGATTGCTGCGATTTCAATCCGCGCTGCATAGCTTCAATTTTTCTGTCCGCATACTGTATATTTTTTGAGTAATTTTGAAAATGTTTTGTTTCATAATGACGTTTAATGTTATATTCTACGGCTATGCTTTCATTAAAAAACAAACATACCGCCTTGTTACTGGACTCAATTACGAAATTCTTTGAATTTTCTGCATTCACCATCAATTTTTCGCTTCTTTTCCATACTACTAATTCACACAAAAAGCAACAATTCAAATCAAAAACTGTTATAAAAATGTCTTAAACTTAAACACGCACAAACACGTTTTAAGGTATGCATATTTTATTTAACAACAGTGTCATAGGAACTGACTTCTGGGTGCGCCACTAGCCTTCTTTTATATTCCAATACTGCCATCTAGAAGTGAGTGGAAGACACCAGAACTTTCTCGAACCAACGAGATTATTCTGTACGTGCTATTAGCGCCATCTGTTAGCGATAGAAGGTACTACCTATTTCCGCTTGTGTCCACCAGATGTTTTCACGTTACCCCTCATGGCTCGTACTCTACGACTAATCTAAATTACAGAAATGACAGGAAAATTAATATTTAAAAAGTTGCCGTTTTGCGGATTTTTTTGGTCCGATTTGCACCCTTTTTTAAACGTTGTGTACTTTTTCGCCCATCAGTGGACTATTTAAATTTACCACCGGCAAAATATAATATGGTTTTGGCCCTCGGAACTTACTGGTAATCTGTAGGGCCCCTAAGGCGGGGTTTGGAACCCTGGTCTATACGGTGAGATTGAAAATCACTACTTTTTTTTTTTGGTTCAATTCTTCACTAATAATAATACCCCTTATCGATGATATTGGAGTTTTTGTAAGTAGACAGGTTTTTAAAGCTTCTTGTTTCTTTTCTACTGATTAAATTTTCCCAAAAATTTTTCACAACCTGTTTTGCATCTCATGACAAATGATTTTGACGCGACATAGTTATATTCTCGTAAAACAACTTTTTCGAAACCCAGTAAAAACGGTTATTCAACACTGCCACTAAAATATTAGCTAACATTTTTATGCCTAATGGTTAATACTCAAGAAATACCTGGCCCCCCCCTGTCCTTATGAGCAAAGGGGTTTTAAACCCAAAAACAATAGGTAATAAAATCGTTAAAGATTTATTGGAGTATGGTCCGTCAAAAGCCATAACGATATACTTTGAGACAGACTATACCTCACTTATTTATTTTTAATGAGTTTTAGGCGATATTCAGAACAAGACGTTGGAAAACTAATAAAGTAATATAAATTCTCTTGAAAGTATTTCAGGGTATTAGGGGGCCATCTCCATATCAAAAACATTTTTATTTTCTATAGCTAGCATTATATATTTTAATAAAAAAAAAGAATTATTATTTTATTATGTATGCTGTATGCACATTAATCTAAAAGGGAATCACGAATAAATCTATAAAAAAATTGTAAAAACAACCATTTTTAAAATATAATTTTTTAAATTAATTTACTTTATAAATATCGTCCTTAAATTTTTTGTTTATTTAAAAAAAAATTATATAAGCTAGTGTTAATATGTTTAAAAACATATTCATATTTTACCCAAAAGTAAATTATTCAATTTTAATATATTTTTTTGATGGGGACCCACCAAAATAATAGTCCAAGTTTCTTTTAAGAAAAGGTGGTATACGAAAAGGCATAAAAACTTCCTTTCAAAAAAACCCTTTTGCTTCATGAAAATGCGAAAAATCAGATTCTTGCCTTTGTTCAAGAAGAAAACTGCAGAAGGAACAATCAAAATTAAGTCTTTTCGAAAGCGAAATAGCAAATATAAAATTTGATGAGACAGACAAGGATATAAAAAAAATGATGATAATCAACGATCTGAAGATCGCTGAAAAAGGGAAAATGCACAGTAAAAGACAATTTTGTTAAATCCGAAAAAAAAAATAATTTAAACATATATAGGGGGGTGGTTGGGGGAAGTCTAGGGTTCGACACAAATATCTTTACAAAAAATTTTTGTTCAAAAAAAATACATCAAAAAATTTTGGTTGTCAGGTTTCCTTATTGACAAGTTTCTTTGAATCTAAAAATGAATTACAAAAAAACTGGCATTTTTTAAAAAATTTTAATGTTATAACACCTAAAACATTTACTTTGCAGAATTTTTTTTTTCATTAGAATAGGGTGAATGTTTAGTGCAATTAATAATACAACTCTAAGAATTTAAACCTTTAACAATTAAAAACAATAAAAAAATTACGGTATAAAAAATTTAAACGTAAAAAAAAATACGAAGAAACAAAGATGTTTCTTGGTTTTCCCAAAAGGCCCCTAATTAGTCCAGGCAGTAAAACATTTCACCCCCAAAATTTTTTATATGCCGGTTTATTTGAAATTTTGACAGATGAAAAGAGGGATGGTCGAAAAGCAAAATTTATATGGTGCGGATGTGCCAAACCCCCCTGGGGTGGATGCCACCCCTTCTTTTTGGTGGAAAATTTTTTTTACCCAAAATACCCCCAGAAAAAAATGTCATGTCCAGTTTTTTCGCCAGATCAATAGTTGTTTATTCGCAATTGAAAAGTGCGATTTTTCGTTTAAAAAAAACCTTATTTTTTAATTTTTTTTTACTCATAACTCTTCATTATCGTTTCATCGAAAAAAGTGTAATTAACAAAAATAAAGCTTAAAAAAAACCCAAAAGAAATTAAGCTATTTTTTGAAGATTTTAAGGATCTACCTAAGGCAAGTTATAGCTGCTTGAAAATCTTTCATTTTACGTGATTAAGTACTTAACCTCAAATAACGGCAAAAGAGTACATTTTTCAACAAAAAATCATAGAATTTTTTTAAAAAGAGCAAAAAAAGACCTTTAAAATGAGTATCGAAGTTTTTTTGACTAAAATTTTAGTAAGATATGGTGTAAAATAGTTAAAACAAAAAAAAAAATCGCATTAAAACAAATTTGTCTTTTTTATTCAAAATAAAAATTTAAAAACTTATTCCTTGCACCAATTACTTTATTTGTATGTTATTTATAATCTAAAAGT
The DNA here is from genome assembly GCA_019359885.1 of Listronotus oregonensis. Lineage (NCBI taxonomy): Eukaryota > Metazoa > Arthropoda > Insecta > Coleoptera > Curculionidae > Listronotus > Listronotus oregonensis. The sequence continues at coordinate 18,723 of JAHBCN010015783.1, forward strand.
TTTACCGTTTTTGGAGATGCTCAGTTTTAAAAAAAATGCCCCTTAAATTATATGTTTTTTTTTTTTGTGATTTTTCAAAAAATTTTCTTTTTCTCTTTTCAACTAAAAAAACCATAAGAGATACGAGAAAACTAAAAAGTAAAAAAAATGAAATTTTGAAATTTTTTTTAATTTTTTTTTTTATATTTTTTTGTGACAAAAAAAATTGACGTAGTTATAACCGATTTAAACTTTCCCTAAAGTGCGAGAACTGATTTTCCGCAGCCCTTTGACCCTTTACCCATAAAATAAAAAGGGTCTCAAGCCTTTCTTACATACATAGGATTGTAGCCCTGAAAATTCCCTTTTTAAAATGATTTTTTTTAGGAGGGATAGCTTTAAAATTAACAGTTAAAAAAAATAAAATTTTAAATTTTTTTTTTGGTAAATTTTTAAAAAAAAAAAGTTTCAAATTTTGGCGCACTGTTTTTTTCTGTTGACACTAGGTTGTCTGTAGGTACTTTTGGGAGACCTACTATGTATATATAACACTGTTCAAGAATAAACTTTAGAACCAACAAAATTTAAAACATTAGTAGTCATTAAAAAATATTTTTTTTATAATTTTTTTCAAAAGGGGGGGTTCAATGGTTTCTAGGGTTTTAGACAATTAAAAATGATTTCAAGTAGAGATAATAAACTGTAATACTAAAAAATTTCGCAAAAAACTAAAAAAAACAGTCATTAAAAATTTTTTTTTTTCATTTTCTTTCAAAGAGGTAGTTTTTTTGGGGGTTTTAAAGTGGTAACTAATCATTTTTTTAAAAAAAACTATGAATTTTTCCAGTAAAACTACAATAGGCGTTTTTTATGATTTTTTTTTTAGCTTATTGCAAAGCCACATGAAAATAAAGGCCAAAAAAATTTTTTTTCCCAATTTTTTGGGCCCCCGGAAACTCCTTAAAAAAACAATTTTTTAAATTTGAAATTTTTTAGGCCCGTGACGTCCGGCCCTAAATTTTCTATTGGGGAATTTCTGCTTTGTTGTCAGCTTTTTTTTATTCGATCCCCTTTTTCACCTTCGATATCCCAACCCCTCAAAAAGTTGGGTTTTTTCCCCCAAAATTTCAAAATTTTTCCCCAAATTTTCCCCTTTTTTATAAACCCGAACCTCTTATTTATTAATAATTTCTAATTTGTAAATAGTGTTTTCTTTCCAAATATTCCAATTTATTACTATAGTTATTATTATTCCCCAAATTTTTCCTTGATATAAACCCCCTTTTTTTTGTAAATTTTTTCCCCCTTTTTTTTTAAAAAAGGGGAAAAAAAATGTTTTGGGGTTTTTTTTTCCCCCAACCCGGGGAACCCCGGGCCCAGTTTAGGATTTCAAAAATATTCTTTTCTCTTCCAAAACAAGACGATAGGGGGGAAAAAAACCTTTGGGGTGCTTTGTGGGTTTTTGAGAAAATCCCCCAAAAGGGAAACCTATTTTTTGTTTTGAAAACCATTTTGATTAAGTTTTTATGTTTTTTTCCCCAAATTTAAACCATTTAGGTAGTCTGGCTGTGTTTTAGGGGAAAAATCAAAAAAAACATTTCCTTTTTTGCATTTCGTTAAAATCGATACGATTGCCAAAATCGATAGTTCCTTTAAAAAGACTTGGCATCCATTTTGAATTTGTTTGGGTTTGGGGGGGGGGGGGCTTTTTTAAATTACAATGAAAATTTAAAACCCTTTTTAAAAAGAAAAGTAAGGGGTTTGTATTTTTCCTTTTTATTTAGCGGGTTTTTTCTTAATTGTGTTTCTACTTTTAATTTTTACAAAAACCCTTTCAATATCAATTGAGTGAAAATACCCTATTG
>JAHBCN010015783.1:20583-38188 GCA_019359885.1 Listronotus oregonensis
ATCAGTGCAATTAAATAAAAAATTAAATAATGGTGCTTTATTAGTGCATCTTTCCGTAGAAGCCCACAGTTTTATTCAGTTACGACGATGGTGTCATGGTCGTCTTCAAGGATAAAAAAAGCCAGACTAGTTGAGAGGTTAAGATAATAATAATGTAGAGTTCAAGTAGAACTGTATTTTACTTGTCATGGTTATAAGTAAAAGTAATTACAAAAAAGAAAAAATAATTCTTATTTCTATGTTTTAAGCGAGGTGCTACTGACTTTTACCTACAAAAAAATTTATTATTTGAGGTTATAATTATATAAATATATTATTGATGGGGTCTGAATATTCGGTTGTTGGACCACATTTTTCTTCAAAATCAAGTGAACAAATATATGTGTCTTTATTACCATTATCTATTCCTTGGTATCGACCATCACCACACCGCTTCACCCACAAATCGCCAAATCGCATTTAGCACATTTGGGACAAATTTTTAAGTACCTCACTTACTTATTTTTAATGAGTTTTCGGCGATATTCAAAACAAGGCTTTGAAAAACTAATAAAGTAATATAAATTCTCTTAAAAGTATTTACTATGCGTATTACTGGGCCATACTCCATATTAATAGTATATTACATACCCAGGTGGAAAGTGTTTCAGACCGTGTTAGTAGACCGAGGCGCAGCCGAGTATCGTTGTCATGGTAACGGGTTGTCAAAGTGTCAATACATACAGTGTAAGATAGACGCTTTAAATTTGAATAGTAATTTGTTTTAATTTCGCAAATCCAAAAAAAAATGTTATCAGATGAGGAATTTAAGTTTGCTGCTACGTCACCTGAAATTCTAAAATTTTATTATTATTATTGGAATCCGTATGTCCGTGTTTCACTATACCATTTTGAAATATCAATATTCAATGAAATTACAAAAAATAAAATTACTTTCCAACTGGGTGGAAAGTGAGCACTTTCCACCCGGGTGGAAAGTAGAAGTCAAAAAACGTCAACTTTCAACCTTTCAAAGAGAGGGGAAATGTCATGTCATTACATGCATGATTGTAAATAAAACCATTTTTTAGCCCCTTTCTTTATAGATAACATTATATATTTTAATCAATAAAATTGAATTATTGTTTTATTATGTATGCACATTAATCTAAAAGGGAATCCCGAATAAATCTATAAAAAAATTGTAAAAACAACAATTTTTAAAAACGTAATATAATTTTTAAATTAATTTACTTTATAAATATCGTTCTTAAATTTTGTGTTTATTTTTAAAAGAAAAATTATATAGGTAGGTAGGTAGGTTTAAAGTGAGTGGGTATAACACCCTTCCACCGCGACCGATCGGTCTATTGTGGCTCACACCCTTTTATATTTCTCCCACCAGGCCCAACCCCTAAAAATCTGATGATCCTGTTGGGAGAGAGATCTTTCACCTCCCCCGGCAACAAGGTGTCATTGCCGAGGATTGCGAATCTTAGTCGTGCCATTGCTGGGCACGAACACAGTATGTGTGCCGACAAAGATAATACTATTTCTTTAAAAGTGTTAGACAATGTTATAGTTTCAATAACACTAAAATCTTGGACTTCCATTGTCTTTATTTGTTAATTGATACACAACGTTTCGGTTAGTGATGTATCTCCAACCGTTTTCAAGTAATAACTAAAACTATTCTTAAAAGCTACGACCTTATATACTATCCGTTGTTCACCGAAGCTTGACCGACTTGTCACGGTTCAGCAACTGCAGCCAGATATTCGGAATGTCTACACTAGGTTTGCTAAATACATTTTGATTGTTTGCAATTATTACAGCTTCTTTAAATTTTCTTTTCTTCCAGTGGGTTTCTTTTGAATGTTTTTTTGCTGCCGACCATTTTATACGGTGTTGTTTTGACCATGCGTTTGGCAATCCCTGATTTCGACGTTTCACCTCTTCCGTATGTTTTTTGTGTTCTTTAACTCTAACTTCTAGTGGTCTTTTTGTTTCCCCGATGTATACTTCACTACCTTCACAAGGAATTTGGTAGATACAGTCATTTTTTGAAAATTGTCCGGTCTTGTTTTGGGAAGAATACTTCTCAGAGTGGTTTGGGATTTAAATGATGTTTTAATGTTATATCTATTCGCATTCTGCGGATCTTTTCTGAAGTTCCTTTAATATACGGAATAGTCATAAATGGTTGGTCCTGTGTAGCCTTGTTCAAATTAGAGTTCTTTGTCTTCTTTGATATTTATCGATTGTTTCTTTAACCATTCTCTCACTGTAGCCGTTTTGCTTGAGATCCCTAGTTATAACTTTTTTTCGGCTTGCAGAGATTCCTTACCGTTCTGGGTTACCCGGGTTATATAGAGTAGGTATGACTCCTCGCTTTGTTTCGTTAGAGTGATTAGAATTCTGGTGTAAATATTGTCCAGTGTGGGTAGGTTTTCTGTATACCGAGGTATATATATGTCCATTATTTCGTTTGACTATAACGTCGAGAAAAGGTAGAGTATGTGTCTTTATTACCATTATCTATTCCTGGGTATGGAGATACCTTCCCCATTGTGAATTTGATACATGGTCGAAGACAGTTTAGATGTTCTAAGAAACCTTCAAGTTCTTTGTCATTACCTGTCCATACAATAAAAGTATCGTCAACATATCGTATCCAAACCTTTTTTGTTTCAGTATTAATTGCGTGCTCCCAAACCATTCCATATATATGTTTGCTACCACTGGAGAGGGGCGATGAACCCTTTGGGAAGTCCATCGTCCTGCGCATAGAACTTATCTTTCACTTGAAAGTAAGAACTACGGAGGCACAGCTCCAACAATTCCATCACTCCATCCAGCGGCAGGGTGGTGCGTTCTGTTAAGGTATCATCTTCGTTGACTTGGCCCGAATGATTAACGATTCTTCATTGGTACATTTGTATATAGACTTTCTACATCAAAGCTTATGAAAGTATGTTTGGTCCTATTTCTACATTATTGAGAATCCCCAAAAAAATGATTTTTGGAGTTTTTAAAAGGATGGTGACTTACCGGCTAAGGGTTTAATCAGTTCTAAAAGGTATTTTGCCAGTGCAGTCGTGGGGCATTCCGGAGCTGGTGATCCTTAAAGGTATATTGTCTTTGTGTATTTTTGGTAGTCCAAAGATGTGGAGGCTTACTAAGGGAGGTGTTAGAGTTGTTCTAGTTTCGTCGTCAGAAAGTTTTTATATTTTCTTAAAGTCCTGTAAAATTTTGTTTTCTATTGAGGGTGTTGGATCTTGATTAAGGGGTCTATATTTGCCTTTACAAAAAAGACTTCGTAAATTTTTTTTTTTGAGGGATACTTTTATTGTATGGACAGGTAATGACAAAGAACTTGAATTTTCAGAACATCTAAACTGTCTTCGACCATGTATCAAATTCACAATGGGAGAAGGAACAAAATTGGCTCTCCCTTTTTTCTCGACGTTTTAGTCAAACGAAATAATGGACGTATACAGAAAACCTACCCACACTGGACAATGTTTACACCAGAATTCCAATCACTCTAACGGGAAAAAAGCGGAGTCTTACGTACTCTATATAACCGCGCGTATTGAATAGTAAGGAATTCTGCAAGCCGAAATAAGTAATATAAACTAGGGATCTCAAGCAAAACGGCTACAGTGAGATATTGGTTAAAGAAACAATCGATAAATATCAAGAGAAGACAAAGAACTCTAATTTGAACAAGACTACACAGGACCAAACATTTATGACTATTCCGTGGTCAAAACAACACCGTATACAATGGTCGGAAGCAAAAATCATTCATAAAAAAACCCACTGGAAGTGTAGACATTCCGAATATCTGGTCCCGTTGCTGAATAAGGTCGTAGTGTTGCAAAAGTAACTTTTTATGACAATTCTTTTTATTTTTTAAACCCCCTTAAATTCTAAAACCATTTTAAATAGTACAAAATATCATCTCCCATACATTAAATAAATAATATCAATAAAATATTCATTTAATACACGAAAATTCTAACATAATAAAAATGCAAGGCAGAAAACTACCTGCTTAATTACCTGGGATTTTACGCGGAACACCTCTCTGGGTCCGCATTTCTTTTAAATCTCTTGCCCCAGTTTAGACCGAAATTAATACATTAAAAAAATCCCAGTATTAATAATTAATTTAATAATAAATTAATAAAGAATACTAAGTTATGATTTAAATGGGCGTTTTGCGTGGAAAAAGGGGAGTGGTCAGGAATTACCGGCTGCTTGAAAATTTTTGATAGTCAAAAATTATTCAGGCCAAAACGGTCCTATTCCGTGTGGAAAAATCCACGATTCTGGGAAAAATACTGAATGAATTTTCAATTAGTTTTCATAATAAGTTGGCCCCGGACCAATCACATAATTTAAAACTTTAAACAGGGTCCTAGGGTAGTAAATAAATTTAGTATTAAATAATTTATAGGGAAAATATCCCGTAAAAAATGCCTCCTTCGCGGAAAAACCGCTGGGAAATCTTTAATTAATAAGGGATTTTAATGGGATTAGGTTTAAACTAAAGGGACTTATCAAACGCGTATTTTAAGACTAGAATCACGGCGTAAAGTTAATTGGGTCGCGAATAAATTGAAAATTAAGGGTCGCGACGCGTTAAAAAATAGCCGATTTTTCGATTTCGAAAGAGGAACCGAAAGTCGCGATTCCAGGGTGACTCAGGCGGCTCGTGATTGGTCAGAAGCAAAAACTACGCAGTTAGCAATTGGTAGAACGAATAAAAGCCAAGGGTTTTTTAGAGAAATCAAGAGATCATTACTAGCTTTCGTCCACGACACTTCGCGTTATTTTTTAAAAGATCTCTCGACTCCCTGTCACTCGTAGACGGGCCTCAAGTCGATCGGTGCGCCTGCTAATTGCCAGCAATATTCCCAGCACTTGCACTCGCTGGGTAAAGAGGGTTACACTGTGTATCGGCCATTCCGTGCCAAAAGCCAGTGTGGTATTTGACGGAATTGCCTTTACTGAAGAAGTAGGATAATTAAGAAAAAATTCCCCGCGGCGCGTTTTCTAGTGGAATTCGGTTAAATGGGGACAGGAAAGTCCGCGGAGTACTAGTGACTGCCTACGTCAGTACTCAGGAGTTGGGATAGCGCGCTATCGCTCCAAAGGTAAAAGCTTTCCTTCTTAATCCGAAAAATAAGTTTTCCGAGCCCGTACGAAATCCAGCTGTTCCATGCATTGATGGCCAGTCCGGGAAAGTAGTTTGGGATAGAACTTCTAAAAACTGAAAAATAGGAAAACCGCCCTAAGCAGAAATTAATTTCTTAATTTGCAAAATTCATCGTAATTTGCTCCAGACCTTCAGTTGGGACTCTGGCCTGCACGCACCGGAATCAAGTTTTAAAAAATTAGAGACTTTAAGAATTTTGCTGATTTAGTGTTTTTAATATAAAAGCCGTGCTAAGTCCGATAGCAATTTTCTCTTAAAAAAAAAAACTTATGTTTTCCTGATTGGACATTTTAATTAAAGGATCTCTTCAAAATTTAAATAAGTGGGAAAAAACTCATTTCCTAATTTCTATATTTATAAAAATATTTGTAAGCCTTTAATAAGGCATTTTTCAGCAAAATAGTTATATTTTTGTAATTAGCCATTTTAGAGCTAATTTTAAAATTAAATGTTAGGTTAAGTAGTTGGATAATTTTAAGTATTAATTTTGGTAATTTTGTGAAAATTGAAAGCCTTTTTTGATTTTTGCATTGAACCTTATTTTGCTAAATTTGTAAAGATTTGGAAAAAATTGGTTTATTCAAATTTCGGAAAATTAAGTTTTTAGATTTTATTTGATGCACTGAATTAATTGCTTCTTAATTAGAAAACTATTTTTATTTTTCTTTTTGATCCCGAACTGATCTGGAATGAAAAATCTGTTATCTAGAAGTATAACTAATTTTTCCAAATAGCATTTTGCTTTCAATTTTTTGAGTTTAGATTTTTATTTCTTATAAGTGTAACATAACCTCAAAAAAAATAATTAATTATCTAAAGACTTATTAGTCACCTTGCTAATAAACACGGACTAAATAAAAGTGTAGGAAAAGTGAAAAACAATTAGTGAAAACCGCCAAATAAACATTCGTGAGTTTTAAAGACATTTTAAAAGCACAGTAGGACTTTTGGTGCTATTAAATATTAAGCATTAGCAAACTTACTTTGGTAACGCAAAACGTTAATTAGTTAATTATAGGGCCTTGTAAATATTAATTTTAAGTTTTGTAAATATTAGTTTTTAAGCTAACCTTTGTAAAGAGCTCTATAATAGACAACGGACTTGCCCATTACCCCTCAGGACTGACTAGTCCAGATTTTCTTCTTAAAAGTGCCTATTCTAAATTTTTGATTTTCTAATTAAAATTTTCTTTAACTATTTTTTCAAAAATGGAAAATAGTACTCCTATTAGCATGCACCTTTTAACTTCTGAGGCTATTTCAGCTCACGAAAATATAAATAATCCATCCGGCACAATTCACCCCTCTTATTTATCAAGTCACATTTATGGGGCGGTGAATAATTATCCAGGTTCACCGGGTGGAAGGTGGGCTTTCCCCTCATCCTTCGGGATGAGGCCTCCAAGTGAGGCCAATGTGACTTTCCCTGCTAAAACTAACGAAAAAGACTTTGACAGATTGTTAAAAAGCGATTTAGGACATAAAGATATAGTAGGTTTTAGGAATGAGGCCTCCACGCAGGATAGAATGCAAACAGGGAAGTATAAAAATTCGGGAGACGAAGATGAAGTGCTTCGTTCCGGAATAAATAGGCCGGGCAAAGTATCGGAAAAAATTAGATTTTATGAAACCCTGTCGGAAGCGACAAATAGTTTAAGTGGCATCTTGCCGCTTAGACCCGGGACCCCCGTGTCTTTAGATTTACCTCAGGATACCAAGCTGCGTCATATGCGTGATATGCCTAGGCACCAAAGTACCGAGGATGCCCATGAGACTTATACTAATAAGCCTCATGACATCCCTGTTGGGAAACGGGACATCGCCTATAAAAACATAACGGAGCGCATAATTAGGCAACAGTAGCTTTTAAGAATAGTTTTAGTTATCACTTGAAAACGGTTGGAGATACATCACTAACCGAAACGTTGTGTATCAATTAACAAATAAAGACAATGGAAGTCCAAGATTTTAGTGTTAAAGATAATACTACTACGGATAAGATAAACCATTCAATGCTATATTTTTGATACCCCTAATGGACTTCGGCTAACGCGAGCCGATGTCCATTGAGAAATTTTCGCGCTATGCATTTCAATCCTTGAAGGAAAGGTAAACAGTGTTGCCGGCAGGCCTTTACTATTGGCGTGATGAAACGCGACTAGAAAATACACAACCCGTTTAGCCGCCCGCTTTCGCTACTTCGTATTCCGAATAAGGTACAAGCGACAGACATTGGCAACGTCGCACATGGTTCGTACCTGGTTTCGCTGGGGCAGGGGTTACCGACTTAATTTTATTCGCATTTACGGAAGCATTGATATCTCCGAACTGATTCAGAGCGCCCCATTTAAATGGATCATCTACCCGTTGTAGTATTACCTTTGGTGCCGATTCGTCCCCCTCCATACACATGCGGCACTGGGCGTCTTCCTCTAGGCCGATCTTGTGCATGTGGTATTTTAATCTGCAGTGTCCCGTGTATAGTCCCACTAGAGTTTTAAGGTGTACCCTTAATTGCTCCAGTAGTTTGACAGTACATTGTTGGTTCAGTGGGCTTATGAAGGCCTTCGAGTGTCTGAGACCCGGAAGTCCATGCCAGTACCGAAGATTTTCTCTTTGTGTCCAAGCTGATATGAACTCCTTGGCCGTTCCATAAGATATACCGATGACCGGTTCCGGCCCTGTGAATTTTGTTTCCGCCCCCTTTTTGGCAAGGAGGTCTGCGGATTCATTACCCTCTAGGCCGATGTGTCCAGGTATCCACAGTAGTGTAACCTTATTATTTTGACCCAGTTCGTCAGCGCATCCTTTCAATTCCAGACGGTTTTCGAATTGCACCGGCTGGATTCAAGAGCCTTAAGAGCTGCTTGACCATCGAAGAATATAGAGAAAACATATATAAGCTAGTGTTAATATGTTTAAAAACATATTCATATTTTATCCAATTTTAATTTATTTTTTAGATGCGGTACCTTCTACCAAAATAACTAGTCCAAGTTTCTATATAAGAAAAGGTGGTATACGAAAAGGCATAAAAACTTCCTTTCAAAAATCACTATCGCTTCATGAAAATGCGAAAAATCACGATTCTTGCCTTTGTTACTTAAGAAGAAAACTGCAGAAGGAACAATCAAAATTAAGTCTTATTGAAAGCGAAATAGCAAATATCAAATTTGATGAGACAGACAAGGATAGTAAAAAAACTGATGATAATCAACGATCTGAAGATCGCTGTAAAGGAAACTGCACAGTAAAAGAGAATTTTGTTAAATCCGAAAAAACAAATAATTTAAACATATATAGGGTGGTGGTTGGGGCAAGTCTAGGATTCGACACAAATATCTTTCTACAAAAATTTGTGTTGAAAAAGAATACATCAAAAAATTTTGGTTGTCAGGTTTCCTTATTACGACGAAGTTTCTTAGCTGAATCTAAAAATGAATTAGCAAAAAAGCTGGCATTTTTAAGAAATTTTAGACTGTTATAGACACCTAGACGATTACATTTACTATAGCAGAATTTTTTTCATTAGAATAGGGTGAATGTTTAGTGCAATTAATAATACAACTCTAAGATATCAAACCTTTTAACAAGTAGAAACAATAAAAAAATTACAGGTATAAGAAATTTAAACGTAAAAAAATATACGAAGAATAAACAAAAACAAATAAATAATGTACTGTGTGCATATGGAAAATTAATCTGTTATGTATTTCTCAAAGTAAATATTTTTAAATAAAAAGTAGTACATAAACACCCATTTTTGTTTGAATATTATAAACAAAGATGTTTCTTGGTCTTCCTAAGTCCTAATTAGTCCAGGCAGTCAAGCATTTCACCTCCGAATTTTTTATATATGCACCGATTTATTTGAAATTTTGACAGATGATAGAGGGATGGTCGAAAAGCAAAATTTATATGGTGCGGATGTGCGCAACCACCCCTGGGGTGGATGCCACCCCTTCTTGTTGGTGGACAATTTTTTACCCAAAATACCCCCAGAAATTGATAGATGAGCAAATTTGAAGTAAAAAATGTCATGTCCAGTTTTTTCGCCAAATCAATAGTTGTTTATTCGCAATTATTCACAATTGAAAAGTGCGATTTTTCGTTTAAAAAACCTTATTTTTTAATTGTTTTTTACTCATAACTCTGTAATTATGCGTTTCATCGAAAAAAGTGTAATTAACAAAAATAAAGCTTATAAAAAAACCAAGAAATTAAGCTATTTATGAAGATTTTAAGGTTCTACCTAAGGCAAGTTATAGCTGCTTGAAAATCTTTCATTTTACGTGATTAAGTACTTAACCTCAAATAACGACAAAAGAGTACATTTTTCAACAAAAAATCATAGAATATTTTTTAAAGAGCATAAAAAGACCTTCAAAATGAGTATCGAAGTCTTTTTGACTAAAATTTTAGTAAGATATGGTGTAAAATAGTTAAAACTAAAAAAAATCGCAATAAAACTAATGTCATTTTATTCAAAATCAAAATTAAACTTATTCCTTGCACCAATTACTTTATTTGTATGTTATTTATGACATCTAAAAGTTTTACCGATTGGAGATGCTCAGTTTTGAAAAAAATGACCTTAAATTATATGTATTTTTTTTGTGATTTTTCAAAAAAATTTCTTTTTCTCATTTCAACTCAAAAACCATAAGAGATACGAAAAAAACTAAAAAGTAAAAAAAATGTAGAATTTTCTATGACAATTATTTTTTTTTTTTTATTTTTTTTTTGTGGCATAAAAATTGACGGAGTTATAACCGATTTAAACTTTCACTATAGTGCGAGGACTGCTTTTCCGCAGCCCTTTGACCCTTTACCCATAAAATATAAAGGGTCTCAAGCCTTTCTTACATACATAGGATTGTAGCCCTGAAAATTACCTTTAAAATGATTTTTTTAGGATGTGATAGCTTTAAAATTAACACACAAAAAATAAAATTTTGATTTTTTTTTGGTCAATTTTAAAATAAAAAAAAGTTTCAAATTTTGGCGCACTGATTTTTTTCTGTTGACACTAGGTTTTCACCCCTTAAAAACAATTTGCACACCTTGCGACCATGTAGATTTTGATATGAAGGGTAAGATTAGCTTAATTTCAAATTTTCAAGAAAATCGGTGCATATATAAAAAAATCGGAGGTATGACACTGTTTTGAGCTTGACTGCCTGGTCTAAATTTATTTAAAAAACAGCGTTTCAGCTGGTATCTTTGGCCATCTTTAAAATAGTCATACTCGCCAGATACAGCGTTGTGTTTTAAATACATTCAGACAATTATCTCTAGATCAGAAGTATTTTTTATCTTTGGACACTCCAAAAAGGCTAAAGGACAAACTACCGACGTACCGTGTATGTCTTAAGTCAAATAAGAGAAAGTTTATTGACACAAAACTTAAATACTTGAAAAAGTCCCCGCACTAATTATATTAAGAACCAGCATCGGTGAAATTTTTTAAAATTATAGTATGTTAGAGTCCTATCCCTACTTATATTATTTCCACAAAAAATTTGGAGGAGGTCACTGGTCATTTTTTTGAGTTAGGGCTGCCTAAAAATACGCCACTGGAAAATATAGAAAATCATATTATATTACTTACATTTTAGAACAAACAATAATAGAAAGTGAGAATTCAGGTTATTTGGTTAAAAAGTCATACCTTCAGAGGAATCATATTTTGCAGTTTGGCCAGCAAAGTATCTACAGGGTGGTCCAAATCATACATCAGAGGGAGTGAGCCAATACTATTATCATGTTTAAGATGATCAATACAAAAAAAAAGAAAATTAAAACACACATTATTTTATTGTACTCATGACCTTATAGGGTGGGCCAAGTTAAAATGAAATTAAATATTACTCACAATGAACTATTTATTTTAAGTTATAGTAACGGCTTAAAAATTAATAAAATATTAATATACTCTTTTTTACATACACACTGTATTACAGTAACTAGGAGGGTGATTTAAAACCAAGGTTAGTAAACCTATATGTACAGGGCATTCAGGATATTATCTAAATAGGAATCAATTGTAGCTCTTTGATATAAATACAACATACGAAACACAATCCATTTAACAAGTAAATAAAAAAAATGTGCACATTTTTATGATATTCACAACACAATTTATAGGCGGTATTCACTTTTAGTTAAAACAAACACATGTCGTAAATATCATTAAAACATGAGAATACCTAGCATCCAATAACTAAAAAAATGTAGGTATTAAGGGTTAACCAAATCAAAAACTGAAACTATATACCTAACCATTGGGACTAGATACTTATTGGTTTTGTTGCCTCTAGTTGGGAGTTATGCAACGACAAATAATATATTTAATTATATTAATGATATAAAAATTAGCTTAGAATTATTTTTGTACACTTTTTTATGAGCAGTGTATAGTAGTGTTGGTGAATTTATGTAGAATTTTACGTTCTACAACTTTTATTTAAAACTTTTTTTTATAGGATCATTTTTTCAAAATTTCAAAAAAACACTTTTTAATTTTTTCCCCCTTTCCCGGGGGTGAATTCAAAAAAAAATTCACAGTTCGTTTTTAGATTTTTCATAGTAATTTATATCAAAAATTCAAGTTTTAACCTCAAATTCGTATTTCACGACTTATTTTCTTGGAATATAATGGGTGTTAGGTATTTATTTGTAAGTGAATAACATACAAAACTTGTGTTGTGGGTACTTATTATAAATATGTAAAATATTTTTTTACTTACGTGTTGACTTTATTATCCTGAACATATCCTGAATGCCCTGTACATACTGTACATATCACTAACCCTAATTTTAAATTACCCTCTTAGTTACTCTAATCCACTAAATATACAGGGTGTAAAAAATATGATGCTAACGATTTTAATCGGCGATAGTGAAGTAATTATGAACTTTTTGAATTGTTTTAATTCAAAAAGTTCATAATAATGACATATGTATCGAAACATGATAGATTTTTGTCTAAACGATATCAAAGTTTTAAACTTTGGTAGCAATTATTTCTGAAACGCTTAACAACTGGCAAGTTTTAAATGTGTCAGTCTACAAATTAAAAAATAATGTTTCCCTCAGTTAAACATTTAAAAAACAATTGGCAGGAACCCTGGAGTTCGTCAAATCAGAAGTGAATTGCATTATGAGATTAACTAGTCGCTGCGGTATTTTTGTATGTTTTTTTATTTCGTGCCTTTAAGTTGAAAATAATGTTTTTAAACCGGGAATATACCGATATGTTAATAATTGACGGCCAGGCAAACCATCATGCTAATCTAGCAATTCAAATTTATCGTGAAATATAGCCACAACAGTACCAAAGAGTTTTGGAAACGGGATGTATGTAACCGAGTAATCCTGGGAGGTACATAAATATGTAACTGCGGAACAAGAGAAAATAATTCTGGAAATTGCGAAAGAAAATCCTGGAACTAGTACGAGGTCATTAGGCCGCAAAGTAAACGTATCACACAGTTCACAGCTGTTTCTTTTTTTTATAACTAGAGACTTTACTTTTCAAGCAAAATAAAAAAGTGCTGTTTTAAAACATAATCATCTGTGTTCCTAAAATGTATATTAAGCTTAAAGTTTGTGTGTGGTAAGTACAATTATTTTTTAATTACAGATAAAATGTTAATAAACATCTCTTTAAAAAAGTGTAAATATGTAAAACCTCGCAAAAAACGTTCGACGTTCGAAACCATGCGTGATGAAGTGGGCGCGCTGTTACCAAATTTTTTAAACTTTAAAAGGCTATATTTCGAAAACAATGAACTTTTGACCCATGTGTTTTTGGCTCATTTTGTCTTATTTTGAGCTCTACTATCGCCCATTAAAATCAAGAGCATTATACTTTTTACACCCTGTATTAAAGAGGTATTATTAATTTTTTGCCGTTACAATGGGTTAAAATAAATAGTTTGTTGTAACATTTAATTTAATTTTAACTTGGCACACCCTGTAGTATTGCCTCAAAAACTTAAATCTGAAAAACTCATTATGAGGTCAAACTTCAATAAAATAATATAACTGAGAGTGGTTTAATCTTCCTATTTTTGTTTTATTCATCTTAAACACCCTTGTATTGGCACACTTTTTCTGGTGTACGATTTGGATCACCCTCTGTAGACACTTTGCGGGCCGGCAAGTTGCAAAACATATAATGTTCTTATTTACAGTAAGGTTATATAATGTAACCTTTTTTTAATATAACAAGTTGCTTGAATTTTATTATTTTTTAAATGAACCCCCTGTATACTTTTTAAGATTTAAATTTCACAAGCCATTCCTGATATAAAACCTGTTATACGTCCTATACACATCTTTGCTGGTTTTTGACAAAATGGCGATTGAAAATGTTCAAATACCGCACATTATGCAGCTACATGGGAAACAAAAGCGTCCATATCTAAAAAATAATTAGGTTTAGACAAAGGTCCCCAAAAGCAAAAATGTTTATAAAAAGATGAAATGCTTCATTTAAATCTATTATTCAATACAAGGCGGGTCATTAAAATCTTTGAAGGGTCAATATTAGGAAAACCTAATATACCAGCACTTCCGCTAAAGCAGCAAGTATTATTATAACCGCATTTGTTTTCCCATGTAACGGCATAATGTGCGGTCGTTTGTACAGTGGACAATCAACATATAGGCCTACATTTGGTGTGACAATCCCCAACAAGGGTGAAACACGTGTAATCGGATTGGCTAAACCCGGGGTTATCTATTTACTTGGAGGCCTCGTAATTTTAAACCAACCAAGCTTAGTAGTCAGACCTAACAGGACTTTTAATCTTTCTTTTCAGTTCATTAAGGAGCCTATATGCCCAAAGAAACTCTACCTATTTGTTTTTTTATATATATATATATATATATATATATATATATATATATATATATATATATATATATATATATAATATATATATATATTTATATATATATATATATATATATATATATATATATATATATATATATATATATATATATATATATATATATATATATATATATATATATATATATATATATATATATATATATATATATATATATGCATATATACAAAATGTATATTATATAAAATACTATTTAACATACAGGTTATGTAAAAAGTCACAAAATAAACTTTATTCTTAATATTGCTATTATTATTGTTATTATAATAGAAGAGCACTTAACTAGTCAATAAATAAAAAAGGCAGTAAAATAATTATTTTTTTATTGTCAGCGTTATCTGAAAAAACTTTAGCTTTTTTTCCCTTTTCTTCAAATTTGTAGAAAGTGGCATAATATGTACTAATAATTTTTAGTAGCAATCTAGTTCATCCGAACTGTACTTGACGTGCGTGTTCTGCCTAATTACTTTGGGATCACATATTGTTCCTTTTATAGACTCATCAGTATACGCTGACATAACTCTAAAATTTATTCTGCTGACATCTAACCCTTCTATCAGATAATAAGGTAGTCTATTCGTTACAATCCACATGCTTTGACGTTTTTCCTTATCTAACCTAAAAAAAAAAAAAAAACTATTATCAGTATTTCAAGTAGAGAAAGTACACTTTTACCTTAAAGGTTAGAAAAGTAAATAGAAGGTCTAGGTTATTACTCTCTTTTATTACTCTCTATTACAAATTTTAAGATAGTCTCAGGTAAGTATTTGATAAGAATTTAAAACTATAACGCATCTCATGGAGTTTAGGTACTTTTACTAACATTTAATTTTACAGCAATAGGGGCAACTTTCATAGTCGAGGAAATAAGGCAACGAACTTCGAAATTTGTGACCCTATGTGATCAAGAAGAAATAAAAATTACATCTGTGCATAAGAAAAAGAAATTTTTAAAGGTATATCTCGAAGAGTTTAAAAATGAAAAATTTTAAACTTGGAAAATATTGACGAAAATGAGTTCAGTTTTACTACCCGGAGCCGTGTGAAAACAGCCTGATAGAAAATGGTAGGTTCGAATAAGAATCCTTATAGGTCTCTCTAGATTAAAAAATGTCCAGATAGATTCTATTATAACTTAACTAATAAGTTTTTAAAAAACATTATGAATTCACCAAAAATCTCTTTAGGAAAACAAGTCGGAACCACCGATACTTCATTTTGCTTTTCTTTCTTTTTTTCTGATCATAATCCTGTGGAAAACTATACAAAAAAAAATGAAAGTCCATTATTTTTTCGTCAGTCTGTAAACATCCAGAATTGCGTTTCAAAAACACAATAGTTTATCATAATTTTCAATAATACATCGTATTTGTCAGTTGGTTTTACTCTCAACTGTTTTATTTTAATTTTTATTCGATATTATCTCCTTTATTTTCTTTATCTATGGTTTCAGTTTCCGACGAAAATTTGTCTTTTGCAGAATATTTTTTATTATTTTAATTAATGCCTGCACATTTTTTGCACGCAGTGCTGCAGTACTGTATTGATAGCGCCCATTTTAAAAACAAATTTTTTTGGATAATTTTTTTAAATATTCAATAAACCTTATGAAGATGACGTAGGTACCCCAAGAACTGCTACCGTGGTGTTATTCGTGTCAAGTGACTTTAAAAACGTCCGGGGTAACGAGTTTCGGCTAATTTTATAACGAAATTCCACCAAACTTCAGGAGACGGCATTAAAACCAGATACCCTGGGCACTAGTTACCTTGGAGACCATTACTGTTGTGATATTTGTGTCGAGCGACCTTAAATACCCTTGGGGTAACGAGTTTCAGCTAATTTTATAACGAATTTCCACAAAACACTAGGAGACGGTGTTAAAATTAGCCACCCTGGGCACTAGGTCTCAGAGACCGTTGTGTCGTGATATTTGTGTCAAGCACCTCAAAAAACTCCGGGGTAACGAGTTTTGGCTAATTTAATAACGAATTACCACAAAAACCACAGGAGCCGACGTAGTAATCATTACAATTTTGTTTGAAATAGTAATTTTTTCAGTTTTATGCCATTCCAAATTAATATTAAACTATTAATTTAGAATTCTAAACTAAGCAATTGTTTTGTAAATAAGGAAACAAAATAAAGTTCTTTTAAAAAGTATATTTTGTACCTCATGTCATTAGGAAAAACCAGTGTTTCTTTACTTTTGGCAATTAGACCTAGGTTTTCTCTTTTATAAGGTTTTCTCGAATCCCAACAACCAATAGAATCACGAGTGACTAGATTATAATACATAATTCCATTTTCATCCATTACAGAAGTGGAAACATGGCCCGACGGTCCTAAAAATAAAAATAGTTTTTTATGACTTATACTAAGAGTAATATTTTACTAACTATTAACTTGTTTTAAAAATTGAGCTTTGCGTTGTGGCGGTCTCATTATCCTTAGATCCAAAGTTATCATGTTATCAATTAATACGTAGTCTAAAACATTAAATTTATAAGGGGTTTGGTCTAGATTTCGGGGGGAAAGTCTTCCATGTGATGAACCACCCGGTGAATTGGGAGTCTGTTCACCGCCCCAGAAATGTTACCAGATAAATATTTATTTAAAAATGATGCGCCGGCAGTGACAATCTATGACAAAAAAAAAATTTAAATAAGCAAATGATGTTTCAGATGTTGAAGTTTACGCAACAGGAGTTTTGGTATGTTCAAACATTCTAAGCTATAATCAAGAAGTGTTTTAACATTAAAGAAAAGGTAATAAAAGAAGTTTTTGATAAGCCTGCCTTTATCAGGGTTGAGAAAAGTCGTTACGTTAAGTCTAAAAAATTTACAGAGCTTAAAAACTTAAAATTAAATATTTACAACTTAACATTAAATTACGTATAATAATTATTTTAAGCAAGAATTATTTGTTAAAAATCCTAAAATTAGCACCCAAAGGCCCCCTGTGCTGTAAAATGGGGTTTTTTTTTGAAGACTGCAGTTTTTGGCGGGTTGAGTTCACTAGATCACTATGCAGTGTCTCTTGAATGTTAACACCAGCACTAGTTTTTTAATGCAAATTTATGCAAGATATTTTACCAATTTTTAATTTAGTCAAAGATTTAAACATAAACTAAAAATTGAAATGATCTTTTTAACAAATTCATACTTAAAAAAAAAAGGAAAGCTAGGAAAAATAAATAAAATTCTAATTTCCAATAAAATCTAACGCGTAAGTCTCGACTGGTAAGTAAGCAAAAAACCATTTTTAATTCCCAGTAAGTATTCTTGTTCTCCAACTTGTTAAAACCAATTTAAGTAATTTTATTCGTTATGTTTTACCATACTTACCTCGACTCTGTCCAAGAACTTTTAAAAAGCATCTCTTTTTTAGTCTGGCCGTTCTCATCCCTTAAATACGAAGTTTTTTACATAAAAATCTCTAAAAAATGGGGCAAAAGGAATGAAAAATTAAATTT
>JAHBCN010015784.1:0-20602 GCA_019359885.1 Listronotus oregonensis
TTGTGGAATCGTGATAAACTTTTTCAAATGAAAACTGTATAGATTTATTTACAGCGTTGGGTACTTTCAGGTCTTCAGTTACTGGACTAATATAAATTTTTAGTATGGGGACAATAAGTCCGATAAATGCACAGTCTAACTTTAAAACAATTATTTGTTTCCCAATTTTATAGGAAGAACAGCTGCTCCAAGCTTGAATGTCAGCTGTTCCGATGTCGTTCTTCCTGTTCAGGATGGTTGGATTTCTTGGATATTGGCTTGGTTAAGGTTGGTATTTATTTTACATAAATTATTTTTTTTGTATTGGACTACTTATAGTGTAATTTAAAACTGTTGATTTTGTTGGTTAACAGGTCGTGGTGGTACGGGCCGACGGTGACGTTACACGATTGCCTGTCCGCCTTTTTCAGTACTGACGAATTAAAAGGGGACAACATGTATAGTTGCGAGAAGTGCAATAAGTTAAGGAATGGTATTAAGTTTAGTAAGGTTAGTACATATATAAATTATAGACTTGATTATACATTCAAAAGTTCATCATGTTTGAAACACTTTGAGCAAAAAAAATTGCGGATGTTTTTTGTCTTCTAATTAAATTTAAGAAACATAGTACATAAAATATAAACTTTAATGTCTTTTTTCAACAGAAATATTTTGATATATATTTTTCTTTCACTTATTTATTTACTCCATAAGAAAGCTCATAGACTTTGAAAAATTTGATTTTTCATACACATTATCACAAAATAAAATAATTTCTTTATTTAAGAGATGATACGAAGCCGTTCTTTGACGTGTCTCTGTTTGAATAAGCAATGTTGCAAGGTGTTTTCTAATAAATAATTTGTTATTATTGTGGGTTATTTGTTTCCGTTTAACAGAAATGAAGTTTTTTATAGAAAAAACTAACCAGAACTAACAAACAACAACTTCCAAACTATTACCTAGTTCTGGTTAGTTCCTGGTTAGTGCTGGTTAGGTTTTCCTCGTTAAATTGTAAATTTTGTTTTTATTGCGTTTTGTAACTGGGTGGAATTTCAAATATTTTTGATTTAATGAAAATAATTTTAATGATAATGGCAAAGTTTTTTATTATAAATTAATAATATTTCCGTTTGGCAACACAGTAAACATCAGGTATGTATTTATTACACGTAAATCGTAAATATTTGAAATAAAATGTCAAATAATAACCAATTTTTATAATTTCAATTGTGTTTTTCTTGGTGAAAACTACTTCATCTGCAATTTTTTTGTGTGAAATTTCATTATTCAAAGTATATTTTACATTGCAACAAACAAAATCGTCCAATTTTGCGGGTGGTTTTCTTTACAAGACCCATGATATTAGTTCAGACTTGTAAAAACATATTTAAATTTTTTTAGGTACTACAGTTGCCTGAAGTGCTGTGTATACATTTAAAGCGATTTAGACATGAATTAATGTACAGTAGTAAGATATCGTCGGCGGTCAGTTTTCCTTTGAAGGGCCTCGATATGTGGCCCTATTTACATGCCAACAATACTTCTAAAGTAAGTACGTCGTGAAATTTTAGACTCATCGGAACTATTATGAGTTCCATCCTTTTAAATGTATCTGTTCATTTCAGGTGTCAAACTATGAACTCTTTTCTGTCATATGTCATCATGGAACGGCGGGCGGTGGCCACTATACGAGTTACGCTCTGAACGGCGGACAGTGGTATGAGTTTGACGACCAATACGTCACCAAAGTGTCAGCCGAGAGGGTACAAAACTGCGAGGCGTATGTTCTGTTTTATAGGTAAGCACTGCCACACACACTTTTCTCAGAAGAGGGAGATAATTATTAAACACTTCCAAGTGATAATTACTCCTATGGAATTTTAAATTATTTTATTATTAGCGTTTTAGGTAATGCTTATACTGACTATTTTTAGAGGTTTTTTTATTATTTAATTACACTGAAATGACAATTATTTTTAAGGCACTTCTAGTTAGTTTTGTAACAATGTATATACTTCTATTAGTTATTTTCACTTTGTAAACAACAATCTTTATAACAATAAAGCATATTTTGACTTGGCTTGACTGGACGTTCCTATTTAGGGAATTTTATAATCTCTAAGAATTAAACAGACCGCAACGCGCTATTGAAATATGCTTTTACCTTAAATGCCACCCTATTAAAAGATATTTGACAAATATGTCAGAAATTAATGACAATTTAGTCATATTGTACTGTTAAATTATAAAATATAACTTGAAAATTTAATGTGAGTCGCTTTGTTTTCTTTAGGAAAGTTCAAAGTAGCGCCGAAGTGTTCAGACACAAGGCTACCAGGATGGCGGAAGAGGCCGACAAGGCGGCGGGAGAAATTAAAAGAGCCCATATTTCTAGGCAATGGATAAACAGGTGAGTAATGCTTACTGCACTGGGCATTAGGCCTACAGCAAAAGCACTTGCAAAACTTACAGTTGAAGACTTTACTACGGGAACTTAATTTCTGCCATCATCTGAGAGAAATTAATCTTTTTTATTATTGGACATGTTTAAGTTTTTTTTAATTCATCAGCCTTGTGATATTTATCTTTTTAATATTGTGGATACTTCTATATAAATAAACTTACTTCTTGCCCGCGTGGACGACTACACGATTTTGTGGGTTTTTTTTCTCGTTCACGAGGGAAATTGGAAATTTTACAACTTTAAATATTTTTAAAATAAAATGGTTTTATTTTTATAGTTCGAGTCCAGAGATGGCGAATCTCCTTTAAAAGGAGATGAAGTGCTAAAAATTCTACAACTTTTTATTTTTCTAGGTAATCAAAGGCCTAATTACTATTCCTGTTTTAACCCCACAAGGGATGTTATTCCAAAAATATTTAAACAGATTATTTTTAATCGTAATCAATAGCTTACCTATCACTATTCATACTTCTAAATCCACCAGAAATGACGGAGTTCCATACAAACTTTCACATGCCCTTTCTGCCTCTTTGAAGGGCAGCTTGCTAAAATCCTTTTTTAGGTGACGTCTCCTACTTATAATCTACCTCAATGCTAAATTTCATCTTCATATATAGTTCAAGTAGTTATCGAGCGACTTTTTGCTATCATATACATGCTTTTAGGTTTTATTACTGCGTGGAACCCGGTCCCATCGACAACTCGGACTTTCTGTGCCAACACGGAGCTTTCGATCCCGACAAGGAGCTTGTCCTGGACCACCTCTCCGTAGAGATACCTTTCGAGATGTACGACTATCTGCATAAGCGATTCGGAGGATGTCCCGCGATAGCCAACCCCGTCATATGCCCCGCTTGTTCGGCCTTACAGCAGAGGATAGTCAATGAGATGGAATCCTTTTTGGAGGTAAAGTTTCATCATCGTAATACTAGTAAAAAATTTAATATTTTTTTGTTTCCCATAGATCAGTCGCAAAGCCCAATCGGAGCACCTGCCTCACACCCACTACCTTTCCACCTCGTGGTACCTCCAGTGGCACGCGTTTGTTCAGAAGAAGGTACTGGAACCACCCGGACCGGTCGACAACTCCAAGATCGACCCGGCGAACATCGATACCGACGAGGCAGCCGACGTGCCAAAATCCATCTGGGACTTTTTCCACGGTATCTACGGTGGAGGCCCGGAGATTTTGATCGAGATGGAAAGCGAAGAGGAGGAGGTAAAGAAAGAGGATAGTGAGAGCGAGACCGAGGAACCCGTGAATAACAAGGAGATCGGGGACGGAGGTGC
The DNA here is from genome assembly GCA_019359885.1 of Listronotus oregonensis. Lineage (NCBI taxonomy): Eukaryota > Metazoa > Arthropoda > Insecta > Coleoptera > Curculionidae > Listronotus > Listronotus oregonensis. Next base: position 3,740 of record JAHBCN010015784.1, read on the forward strand.
AGTAGTTGAGGTTAGCTTGTGTAATGGACTGAGCAATGGTAAGAAACCTTATTAATATCTTTTTAAGTAGGGTGATTCGGTTTTCGAAGAGTAATGCTGTAACAGAGTACGATAGCTTCCTTAGAAGTGTTTTGGAGTATTACACAACGATTGTAATGCTCTTTGAAAAATGTCTAACTCGGCCTTATGTCTATCTTGGAATTAGGACTAATTAAATTATGGAGATGTGTAAAATTTATGCCTCAAATATATCGAGAGATGTGTGAATAATTTTTTTTTAAATGTGTTTTAGATAGTACCGAAGTGATGGAAACCGAAAGTAGCCCGGAAAAAGAGCCGTCACCCGTCGAGGAAAAAACGAAAAAGGAACCTATGTCGCCTATGGACGTGGAAGTCGCGCGAAAGACTGAAGAAAACTCGACGGCCAGTCCGAACGAAAAGAAGCAACAGAAAAACCAGAACCCAAAGAGAGGAGGGAGGTATAGGCGACGAAATTATAAATAAATGCCAAAAACTATTCTATTTCAAATTAAAGTACAGTAGATTCGTGATTTAAAATGTAATTGTGTATTAAAAAGGGTGTTTCGAAACCAGAGAGGCAGAAAAAAATGACTATTAGTTGGCATACAATATTTGTTTGTATTTTCATTTGTGGGTTATAAAGTTGTCGTTGGCGTTGGTGCCCAAGTCGGTAATTAATTTATAAACGTTTGGTAAATATACAGGGTGTTAATTAAGTATGTACCATAAATTTAACAGACGATTTTTTAGGGAATTTTAAGAGAAAATTTTCATATAAACATGGGTTTGCAATTCGTTGTTCCAAGATGTATGGTGTTAAAAAAAAAAATCCTGTTCCTAATTTTGTTGTAATTTAGAGTTGGTGTTTATAATATTAAAAAGCTAATTTAGCCCTAACTTGATTAAATTTATTAAGTCCAGTGGCGTCCCGAGTAGGATCTGTACGAATATTTGTAAGAAAAAAATGTACACTACCAAGTTTTGTGCAGTTTTTATTATGTTCTTTGGATTAAGCAAATGGAAATACAACTTTTTTGTCCCTTGAACTTTTTTCGTTTCTTGTTTAGTTTTCGAGAAAAAAAAAGTCCACTTAAGGGTATATCCATGGACCACACAAGGAATATGGAGAAAAATTTCTTTAGAAAATTAATATTTTTTTTATATATTTTTTTAACAATTATTGATAAAATATTATAAATAAAATAATTTCCGAAAGAAATTTTTCCGCCTATTCCTTGTGTGGTTCAAGGATATGCAATTAAGTGGACTTTTTTTCTCGAAAACTAAGCAAGACACGAAAAAAAATCAGGAGACAAAAAAGTTGTATTTCAATCAGCTTAATCAAAGAACATAATAAAAACTGCACAAAAGTTAGTGGCGTACATTTTTTGTTACAAATATTCGATCAGATCACGCTCAAGACGCCACTGGACTTAATGAATTTAATCAAGTTAGGGCTAAATTAGCTCTTTATTGTTATACAAACCACCGCCAAATTACATACAAAATCAGGTACAGGAAATTTAAGATATCTATAAAAAAACATTTTTTAAAAAATTTAACACCCTGTATCTTGAGAACGAAGAATTTGCGGTCCAATGTTTGTATGAACTTTTTGTCTTAAAATCCCTCAAAAAATCGTCAGTTAAATTTATGGTACATACTTAATTCACACCTTTTATGTATTGCAAAAGTAAGGTTAAATTACGAACGCTCGGCCAGTGTCGACGCGGAAGTTGAACCTAAACAGAGTCTTATCTCGAATGCCAATGCAGGTCAACGTCGTTTTATAAATGACTGACCGTAAAACGAATACTTTAATATTAAACGCCGACGTTAACGCCTGGGCCAAATGGTTATTAAGCTAGCTGGGTATAGGATTGGAAAAGATAGAACATAAAGAATATTAAGCATTAAATAAAACAGTATAATACTAAAGCGGAATCTGAACTGACTCAAAAAATGTTACGACTTCCATCCGAAATCATGAAAATTTTAACTTCCCAAGCCCTAGCTGAAGTGCATGTACTCTTGTAGTATGAGATAACCACACAAGAACACTAAATTTATTATTTTTTAAATAAATTTATTAGTTTAATCCCATGAAATTGTGTGAAGAATTCAGTTATTTAATTTTGACGCTGCCTAAGTCGAAGGTCCTTTAGACAATATTTTTGAGAAACCTGCATTTATTTATTTTGTATACATATGTCATACATTTCGAGTAAAAGTCATTCCTTAGGTTTGTTGAAAAACACAGGGTAGATTAGATTTTGTGACTCGCAGGGTTGGTTAAGTAATGTTTTTTTTCTAGTGTATACACATGTACCTTCCGATATTTTGTCGGTACTTCATAGTTTTTATGATTCTCAGAATTGAAATATTTAATTTAATGGTTCTTTATACTAAGTGTACCACTGTCCTCTAGATTTTTAAGCTCCTTCATTTGCATCTTGTCGGTAGGAAATTCAACGGATTTAGAATTATCTCCTGCTGATCTACAGGCTTAAGATATCTATGCCATTAGGCAAACAGATATAGGTCTACATACAGGGTGTTCCTTAAAGACGCGGTAATATTTAAGGGGGTGATTCTTGGACTCATTTTAAGAAAAAAACTTTCTATGAATGTATGTCCTAAAAGTCGTAAGATTTGAGATACCGGGTGATAAAGGTTTTTTTTTTAAATTAATTTTTTAATAATAACTGAGGTAATATTGTAGACAACCTTATGAACCAATATCTCCTATGCATCAAGTTGCATTTTCTGATGTACAAAAATATTTACTTTCTCTACCAGTGGCGTCCGTACAATATTTGCATTGAATATTTTTGGATAAAAAAATACTATGCCACTACTTTCTCTTAAAATAAAAAATTACTTTTATAATCCCCATTCATTTTTAAGCATATTTGATCTCTTGGTGTTTTTTTGTCCGAAGCATGGTTTTAGCTTAAAAACAAAATCGTTTTACTTCAGGATCAATTCCTCAATTCAATCACATTTTTGTTTGTATCTCCTTTGCTTTTCATTCTATCGAAAATGTTTATATAACTTTTTATATAGACAATTTAAAAAGCTGTATTTTTTGTTTTATAATTTTTTTGTATCTTTTATAGTTTTTAAGATATTAAGGATTTTTTTTAAATTTAAAACGTCAATATCTCAAAAACTATAAGAGATACAAAAAAATATGAAACAAAAAATAGTGCTTTTTAAATTGTCTATATAAAAAGTTAAATAAATATTTTTGATAAGATAAAAAAAAGAAGATATAAATAAAAATGTGATTGAATTGAGAAATTGATTCTGGAGTAAACCGATTTTTATTTTTTAAGGAAAACCATGCCTCGATAAAAAAACGAGCAGATCAAATTTGCTCAAAAATAAATGAGGATTTTAAAAGTAATTTTTATTTTAAGAGAAAGCAGTGGCATAGATTATTTTCTCTAAAAATATTTAATGCAAAACTCGTACGGACGCCACTGATAGAGAAAATAAAAATTTTTGTACATCAGAATATGCACCTTGATGCATAGATATAGTATGTACAAAATTTCATAAAGATGTCTATAATTTTATCTCAATTATTAAAAAAATATATTTTTTAAAAGTTTATTACCCTGTATCTCAAAAATTAAAACTTTTAGAACATACAATCATAGGAAGGTTCTTTATTAAAATGAGTCCAAGAATCATCCCCTTAAATATAAGCATATCCTAAAGGAACACCATGTGTAAAAATTGTTGTAATAAGTATTTAAAGGTGTTTATGTAGACTTCCCTATAAAAGCTTTAGTTGTATGATGATATTGGTGACTTTAACTTATTAACTTCTAGAACGTATAACATGGTATATAATGTAGCATTAAAAAAAAAGAAGCTTAAAAATTTAGAAGGAAATGATGTGTACAAATTTTCCTTCAAAGGGAGAATTACTAGGATTAAAATGAAAAAGGGTTACAAAAAAGATTAACTATTTAATATATAAAAAGGATAAATTTGATTATATAGGTTAAATGTAAGTTTTGTTACTTAGTTTTGTATTAATATTAAATTTGTTTTTATTAGTTGTTTTGTGACTTGACCTGGGGCTATTAGAAGTGAAAATGAACGGTAGCGTTTAAGTTGGATAATTATTTTTAACTATATATTTATTTAAACTGAATAAAGTATATTTATTACATAATGTAATGGCATTTAATTTAAAAAATGGTGAGTTAACTCCAAGAAATATTTTATTACGTCTAGGATAAACTACGAAAACTGGTTTATCATTCTCTGTATACACGATTGGCAAGGCAAAACTTTCATACCAATTTTAATGCAATAGAGAAGGATAAATATGGGTTAAAAAAGAACGACAACAATTTCCTTTCTTTCACTTTCAATACGACGACGGACGACTGTGATTCGTTAGCATATTGTTGGCTGAAGCATGCAGGGGAATACAGTACAAGTATCCAGCTATTTTCTGCATCACTTAAAGTGATAAAAACATTGCAGTATTCTAATTGAATAATCGACTTGATTATTGCGAAGCTCAGCAGAGCAATGTTTTCAAGCATTTATTAATGCTTTTGAGTTTTTTTTTTTATTATTAGGATTACTAATAATTTTATTCATTTTTAAAAAATGTTATGACTTTTTTTTTAGGCTTGAGTCTAATAAAAAGTCAACAACCTCTTTTAAATACTGTTGTATCAAATACAACAGTGATTAAAATGACCGCATAAAAACGAAAATATCGTAAAAAATGCAATTGACAATCACTTATTCAATGTCCGGGGTCCGGCTGATACTGCCGAGTGCCGATCGCCGAATTCCCGCGGTATTCCCCTCTTCTTGTTGGGCCAGTAGAAGGGGCCACAACACGTTTTCTGTCTGTCTTTATTTCGCTCAAGCCTTTGCCTATTAAATTGACATCTCCTTTTATTGCACGGAAAATCTCTGCATGCAAGAAATTCGTATTCCAAACGTGTATAAGGACTAGTTAAAAATTCATATGTAACTAGTCTGTATCAATGAAAATAAATTAATAAACGCTTTAATATACAAAAGCTACAAAAAATAGTTGCGTACATGCGATATTCTGTGAAAAAAAAATCGGACTACTACCTTTCTCGCTCCAACGTGGTGACAGGTAGGTTAGGGGTTGGTGTTATATACCCCTCTCTGCGTGCTGATTGATGAGCGGGGTATTTATCCCTTCCACCGACCAATCAGCTCGGTGGAGCGAGAGAGAGCAAGCTAGTAGCCCATCTTTCTCGCAGCTTCTTCGCATTGTCGAGAGTCAGAGCTGCTTCTAGAAGATATATTCTCGAAGTTTATACCAGTAATTAAAATTCAACAATTTTTATTTGAAAAGCAAAAAAGGCCTAACAAAAATATATCGCATTGGCACGCATTGGTTCAAAAAGTCAGTAATCATGTTTAAAAATGCGGTTGACCAACGGGAGACGCACAGCCGAACAGCAAGGCTGCCTCTAGGTAGGTATATGCTCGAAGTAAAGGTGTGTTCGTTATCCAGAAATATTTTACACCTATAAGGTCTTTATTATCAAGTTCAGAGTAGGAAAGTGCAGGACTAAAAAGTGTAAATAAGTTCCATATTTGTTTTTTATACCAAAATTCGATTTAGACTTATTTCAGAAATATAAAAATGGCTTTATGTTTATAAACAAACAACTGAAGGTCTTTGTACTAAAATTGCATCTAACTCTAACTGCACTACATCGAGAGTTAAAGTAATTAAGTGAAAACGAGTAGTGTTTGTTCGGTGTGAAAACTAGTTTACACGAGAATTTATACCAAGTCCTAAATTACACTGACGATATCAAACCAAAGAACAAACGGTTTATTCATAAAAAAGTGTAATATAGTGTACACCAGAGTCTATTATAAACTCTGGTGTACACTATTTCTGGATAACAAACAGACCTAATATTTAAAAGTGTAAGAAAATTTTCGTGTTAATTTTTTCTTACATTTCCATTTTCATATAAATATAAATAAAGTGTTGCCATAGAAAGAGACCAACCTTGTGAAAAAAACATTAATTTTATCTTTGAATGTCGTAAAAATAAGAAGGTCTAAGGTTATGTCAAGTAACTGGTTTGTGAATTGGTGATTTTCTCTACAAATTAATATTTTTTAAGTAATTCATTTTATTTATACTGTTTAATAGTTGTAGATATATGTTTAAAATAAAGTTCGCTTACGGATATTTTAAATATAATTGATATTAAAAGGACAATTTAAAAAAAGTATATCGAAATAGGCATTGGACCGCGATATTCATTAAATTTTTGTATTAGAATTAAATTACTGAAGCGTGTAATTAAATATTTGGATAAGAATTTATTATGTTTACTTTAAATTTATTTAAAAATCATTTATTATATTTTGTTCTTGTGTAAGTACCACACTGACTTGTGATTTCCAGTTGTAATAATTTAGTTTTCAGCATTTCATATACACAAATATTTATTTTACTTTACATAGATATTTAGTGAGGTGAGGAAAAATATATTTTGTCATATAAAGTATTAAAAAAACCGCAAAAAAGAGCTAAAAAGTATTTTTGTGTAACTTATGCACTGGGAACGATATGCTATTTAGAGATTATAAAGCTTGATTTTTTTTAGATTTATATTATCTAAGGAAACAAGTTGTAAGGATAATATGGCACAGAATGTTCCTTTAATCTTAAGACTGTTGGCATCTTCATCCAATGTGGCATCTAGAGCTGGCAATATTATTAAGGATGTAATGAAAAAGGAGAGTTGGGCATAGTAGAAAGGTAAACTTAAGTGTTACAAGAAACTGTTTTTTAAAATTAACACTGCAATACAAGCCTCGATCTGACATCATACATGGGTTGAATTTTATAGGACAGGGTAGTGACGCTTGGACATATTAATTTTTTAATATAATCTTTAATACTTTAATTATTTTTTTACCATTTTTAATTTATAGAATTGTTGATTTGAGCTGTTTACACATTTTTCACCCAAAAAATCTTAAAAAGAAACATTTAATAATGTATAATTTATTTTGTATCTCCCAGATACATGGTCTGTGTTAATGTAAATTCAAAGGATGAGTGTTATGGGGTGTTTAATCATTTTATTAAAATCAGTCTGTTATCTGCATAACAAAAATCTATAAATATTTGTAAGGAATTTTAAAAATAATTAAATCTTTATTTTTTCACACTTAGTAAAGTAGTATAACAAACAACTATTATCAGTGGTATTTTTTATTAAAAGGTTAGTTTTTAAATTAATATTTGTTTGGAAAAAAAGCAATTTTTAAGTTTAAATATCCCTAAAACCAACCTAGAGGTTTATAATTTTATGTAGAATCCAAATATTGAAAAATATACAAGGGTGTTCTATTTAAAATAAAAAATATTACCAGTAGTGGTACCTACAATCAATTGTCTTTTTTCTCTAAGATGTTCCTTATACTCAATCCTAATGATTACTCAAGTTACAATTTTGTCTTTAACCATTTGGCAAAAATATCGTGGCCAGTAGTTTTATTGTCACCTGGTATATTAAAATGATAGAATAGATAGAGTACCAAAAAAGTTGAAATAATATTTCAATTCTAAATTTAAAAAAATTTCAAGCAATTTATTTATGAAATTGAAAAAAAGTAGTGGTATATTAGTTCTCTAATGTATATTTAAAAAAAAAGAATTGACATTATACAAGAAATATCTTTTTTTATTATTTTTTAAAATAAGTTATAGTCTTAGTCAATTTTTTTTTTGCAATCCATTGGCCATATTTTTGGTTTACATATTATATTTGATAAAAAAATGTTTATTAGTTTGGATCTTAGACTAACAAAATTAGTCAATTTTTTTTTAACTACACAACCCAACTGTTTGGATATGATTCAATTTAATACTCATTATTAATTGAAGTGCATTGTTTACATAAATAGAACTTAGGTATATTACAGAATAAGACATTATTTTAAAGTATTTATATTTTTTGTAGGTTTTCTAATGAATTCTGTGTATTTCCATAAGTATGTTTTAGGGTTCTGGTAAGAATGACTTACAGACAGAAGCTGATAGATCAGCACAGAGATGTATTGTTGCTTCCTTATCGAGGTTATTCCCAGATGTTACAATTATAGGGGAAGAAGGTCCAACTAATGCTACAGATGAGGTAAGATTTACTGGTATTTAATTTATTACGCAAGCATTTTTAATAAATTTTTGAACTACTTTCTATTATTTAAATACTAAACAAATAGTACAGGGCCGATAATATATATTTAGGAGGTATTTTAGATGTATGTGATTGTATGATTAGACCTAAGTTTTTGAGGTCATTATTGTCTTAGAATTTCAAATGCAAAATGAAGAGAACTCAGTATGTACAGTACAATGGTTTCAGGTCAGACTCTTTTACAGCTTCATCAGGGGCACCTCAGGGTTCCAACTTGGGACCCTTATTGTTTCTCATTTTCATAAATGACATTTCTAATGTCATTTATGAAAATTGTTTAAGTAGAACATCAAGTATTTGCTGATGACCTGAAGCTATATACTCGCATTGAGACTACAGAGGATTGTGAGAGATTGCAAGGAAGTTTAAGGGCTGCGCAGGCCTGGTGCAACAATAATTGTCTTCTTTTTAATGCCAGGATTTGCATGTTAATAAAATTGTCTCTGAATCTTTACAAATGTTGGGCTTAATTTATAAAAACTGTCAACTGACATTTCTTTGAGTACATTTAAAACTGTAGCCAAGAAGGTTATTTTAGTGAGTTAGTTAGTAGATAATTAGTGTTTAGTATTATATTTATCTATACTTAATCCTTGTAAATGTCCAATACGTAAATAAATAAATAAATCTTTTAATAATATAGATGCTTTAAAAAAACTTTATTTTTCATTGGTTAGGGCTAAGCTTGAATTTGCATCAATAATTTGGTCACCATATTATGGTAAACATGTGAAAGCAGTGGAACAAGTCGAAAGAGAGTTTTTAAAAGAGGAAGGTACTTATCTACAGAAAGGGATAGATGATGGTCTACTGCAACACAGATTTAGTATGGAAAGTTTATAGAAAAGAAGGAATCGTCATAGTGCTGTGTTTTTGTATAAGTGATTATTGGAGCCACTGTCTGTCCAACTCTGTTGGGTGAAATTAACTTTGCGGTCCCGAGGATCGCAAGTAGAAACAGTAGATATTTCTATTTGCCATCTCCTGTACTAATGCTTTATACATGTCACCAATGCAAAGGATGTATTCCTTATACAATGGTATTGCATTGCACTGTGATTTTTCAATGAATTATAGTTTGTTTGTTCGAACTTGTTCAAGTTATCTTTAGTTATTAAAATTTGTTTTTAAATTTATTTTAAATTTGTTATGTTTGTTTGCTTTTTTTTAAATGTTAATTTATGTATATATTTGCAGCCCTGTTAATGGTTGCCTGTTGGGCTTGTATAAATAAATAAATAAATAAATAAATAAGTGTTTTTGGTTGGATTTAAATACTCTTATTTTTTTTGTTTGGAGGAAATACATTTTTAGAGAATACAGTAGAATATAAAAAGGTAAAATGTTAAAAACCCTTGCAGGTCCCGTCGGATTGGATAGTTACAGATCTTGATGAAGCTGTGTTAGCCAGCAAGTGTCCCAGTGAGTATTCCAAAGTAAATCCGGCAGACATTGTGGTTTGGGTCGACCCCTTGGACGGAACATCAGAGTACACCCAGGTATGCCCTTTTACAGTTTATTCACTTATTCACACAAGAAGACAATGTAAATCTGTTTGTACCCCCACTTTGTAATAAATAAATAAATAAACTTCTTACGATTTTTATGCTGTCTTTCAATTTATGTATTTCAAAGGTAGGTTTTTTAAAAACACATTTTTTGCATTTTGTAGGGCCTACTTGATCATGTTACAGTACTTATTGGCTTGGCTGTTAATGGTAAAGCTGTAGGAGGAGTAATACATCAACCATATTATAATTATAAGGTTGAAAAAGATGGCGTAGGTAAGCAAATAGAATGGTTGATTACTCATTTTTCAAAATAATGCTTTAATATACAATAAAATGTGTTTTTCCCATGCTTTCATTAAAACATAGACCAAAAGTGCTTATGAATAAATTTGTATGTGTGTATTGTGTATGCTGCTAGTTAAAATAAAATTCTATACATTTACTACCATACAATTTTTTGTATTTATTACTTCCAGGTAGGACCTTGTGGGGACTAATAGGCTTAGGAGTGGGTGGTTTTACTCTTATTGAGCCACCATCGGACAAATTCATTATCTGTACGACGAGATCGCACGCCGACGAAATTGTAAACAAAGCTTTAGATGCACTAAACCCAGACGAAATAATTCGAGTGGGTGGTGCTGGGCATAAGGTACGAGGTATTTATTATCTTTGAGTTATATAGAGTGTTGTTAATTTTAAATCGTTTTTTAATGAGTTAAGGAAGGAATTGAGCCATAATAGTATACAGAAGAAGACAATTAAAGATAATAGTAATGAAATACTGGTATATATACAAATTAAAACAAAATAAGAAATAATCTAACAAGTTATTAAAACATTGTAAAACATCTGTTTAAGTAGATCCTTTTCAACTAGAAATCGAACTTAAATTAAATAATAAAGGCTTTCTTATAGCAAAAATTAATCATTATTTAGGGCCTACTGAGAGCATCAATGAGAAATCGTTTAAACAGTTTTATTGATATGGCTGGAAGCCATTTTGAAGATTTGGTTTAAGTTTGACTGTTTTCACGGAAGTTAAAACCTTACTTTAATGCTTTCTTAATAAAACACACTTTAGATAGTAATAATGTAGTATTTTCTTCGGATCACTCTAACTTGAGAACTGTTAGTCTGGCAAACTTTTCCAAGAATACCTTTTTTGTAAACAATATCAGACTATCTTAATTTGAAATTAGAAAGTCAAAAAAGTCAACAAGAAAATAGGGCCAAATTAAATTGGGTACGCCCCTGTCAACGCACCCCTGCTTAAAATTTCAATTAGGCAGTTGGTGGCGATTATTGATTTTATCGAGAGTAACTTGTATACCAAACATCAAAGCTCTATCTAACAGGGTTCCCGAGATAAAAAAATAAAAACCAGTGTTTGAAGACCATCTTCAAAGGCCATAACGCCCTTAGGAGGCATTTCCAGACATATGTTCATATGAACTTTTTTTCATGTATTTTGGTGTAGAATCACCCCTTAAAATATACGAACGGAATTTCCGGACACCCTGTATATCACCACAGAAACATAGGTATATAAAAACATTACCTTCTGTTTTAGGTGTTAATGTTACTGGAAGGAAAAGCGCACGCCTATGTATTCGCAAGTAAGGGATGTAAAAAGTGGGACACCTGTGCCCCTGAAGGTGTTTTGAGAGCATTGGGAGGTATTATTACTGATATCCATGGAAAAGATTATGACTATTCAAAGTAAGTATTGCTCTAGTGATTTACTATAATATGTGAACGTTCTATACGCTTAAAATGACTCATAATATAACTAGTGCAAATGTTTCTTTGATAATAATTGTGTACTACTTTTTTTTGTAGGAATGTGTCATATCCAAACGCGCAGGGTGTTTTTGGAACTACGAAGAATGTAAATCATCAAGAACTTATTTCGAAAATTCCCAAGGAATTAAAGGACAAATTCCCTTATGTGTAAGCTGACAAAATAAACCTGTCTTGTCGAGTTCTAGCCACCAACTGTCTTTTATTAAGGGTTTTCACTGTAGTTAATAAATAAATCTTTGTTTTTTTTTTTATACAAAGACTGTCTATACAAGGTATCTTTAAGAAAATATAGATTGACCCAACATTTTAAAAGTGGCTATTAGTAAAATAAATTCAGGGCAATATTATTAAGAATAACAAATTTTATATTAACTAATAGTTATTGTCTTAATGGGTTTATTAAAAAATAACAGAATAATGTGAATATATGTGTCATTATGATTTTTTTATCGGCTTAACTTCTATCGACTATTTTATTTAAAAAAATCTTAGAAGATAATTGTACCTTCTTTCTCTCTAGAGAAAACGTGTACAATGTAAAATACTCATTATAGGTAGCTATAATTTTTAAAACTCAAGGAATAAATAAATATTTTTTATTAAGAAAATTCTGGATATGTCTGCTTTTTTAGTTCTCCAGCAGTAGCTTTCTTAATTCTCTCCTTAAAATTTTTCCACTGGGAGTTTTCGGAATTTCTTCCACGAAATAAACTCCGCCATGTAAGTGCTTCTCTGACGAAAAATTATCTGAAATAAGAAAATACACAAGTAATATATATGTATATGTAATATATATATATATATATATATATATATATATATATATATATATATATATATATATATATATATATATATATATATATATATATATATATATACACGTTTGAGAGTTGAATCTTACAGATTGAATTTTAATGTATTAGACACTAAGAGATAGGAGTAGACAGAGAACGACTGCATCTAACCTCCCACCGATAGCGACGCCGATTCCCCGTACCGCTTGCACTGCTGGCAGCTGGCAGTGATGTTTAGCAAGCGCTTGGAGCCATAGGTCAGCCTCGAATCAAGTATTGGAATTTTACGCGCTCACGATAGATAAAAATGTATGTTGTTTTTTAACGTGCCCATAATCGCAAGTCAAAAAAACAATACCATTTAATGATATTAATCTTTTGTTCAACAGTGAAGACCATTTTTATTTTATTACTGTATCCGTCTTCGTACCAAAGGTGGAAATAAATTGTAAACATGATCGGCAACCGAACTTTGACCGGACTGATAAGCGCAACGACGACACGATAACCGCCCAGGGTGGAGCGAAATTTGTTCTCGCTCTACTCCGTCTCCTTCTTACACACTGCGCAAAAATCATATTCGAAATTTTTCAAGCGCCGAACGGTTTTTATTTTTATATATATATATATATATATATATATATATATATATATATATATATATATATATATATATATATATATATATATATATATATATATATATATATATATATATATATATATATATATATATATATATATATATATATATATATATTATAATTTAAAAGGGAACATCCCTGTACCCCTACCACATTTATTATCTTAAGATGTACTGACATTTTTCATTCATATTTGTTACTTTTAAATTTAATTATGTTAATCCTTAAAATAATATATTCCTCTAAAAAGTTTTTGTTAGGACTAATACTAAGATAATTTACACATATCGGACCCAATACTGTACCCTGCGGTACACCTAATTTAACATATTCTGGATCTCTCATAGTATCTGCAATTTTTAAATATTGAACTCTCCCATGCTGATAACTTTTAAAGGCAGCCAACACCGCACCCCTCACCCCATTCTTTTCCAAAACTACCAGAAGTAGGTGATCGGGTACGGAGCAAACGCCTTTGCAAAATATAAGAAAACAGCTATTCATTTCTCGTTAATGTCAAGTTTGTCAGTGACTTCTCCTGTAAGGTGGTAGAGTGCATTGGAAGTACTTAATTTACTTAAAAATCCATACTGATTTGATGCTAATATTGAGTTTGACTGTAAAAAAAGTAATAGTCTATCTTTCAAGCATTTCTCGTTATAAAAATTATTTACTCTTAATTTTATTTCTTACCTGCTACAAAATCAAGTATATCCTTTTCCGTGACACGTTCTCCCGGTTGTAAAACGATGAATGCTGTCGGTAATTCCCCGCATCTCTCGTCCGGTTTGCCCACGATCGCAACGTCTTTTACGGATTTGTGTTTGATTATCTGGGCTTCGATTTCGGCTGGAGCGACCTTTTTACATTTAAAATGCAAACGTTAGGAATTATAAATTGTCATTCGAATATTAACGTATGATTTGTCAGGTTGGTTGCCTAAAACCGGGATACATCCACGAAAAATTATTAGTTTGATGTCCATTAATTAAACAAAAATAAAAAACATCCTGCTTAATTTGATGGCGTTTTAAAATTTCACCTTAAAGCTTTTTTCGCAAAGAATAATTCCAGGAAAAAAACTATATTTAATGGCCTGACAAGACCTAGATTAAAAAAAAAATTAAGAGCTGTCAAAATTTGACATATGGAGTACCGTCAAAGGCAGAATGTTCCCAGGAATCCAAAAATTTTAAAATATACAGGGTGTTACTGGTGAAACCGGAAATACCAAAAGTCACATGAATTCTCAGAAAACGTCAAATTTGACATCATATAATATCCCCAAAGTTTGATTTTTCTATGTTATAAAATGCAGAAACCGGTATAGCTTTACCTGAAATGCCTTATATTTAATTAATTCCTTAATCCTATCGACGACGAAAATGAAACCATTTACATCGTAGTATCCTACATCTCCAGATAACATAAATCCATCCTTGTCTATACATTTGTTCGTTTCTTCGGTGTTTTTTAAATATCCCTTCATTACTGCCGGCCCTGAAAATATACTACTGTAAATCACCTAAATATACAGGGTCATTTTTAAAAATTTAAAGTACGTTGGTCTCAAATAATATGCCAATCAATAGAGATTTTCTTGCACACTTAAATTTAGCCGGAAACAACCTACACCATCTGTTAAAACATGATAAATAAATGAAAACCCCGGTTTTGGCCCGCGAATTTGTTTAAAGTAATTGTTTAGACCAGGGTCTCCAAACTACGGCCCGCGGACAGATTTTGTCCGCCCGCGGAAACTAGCATACTTGAAAACTACTTTTAAGAACAAATAATTTTTATAGCAAATTAAATTTAGTTTACTGAAGTATTCTAATTTTATGTTGAATAATTTTGGTCATGGGCTAACTCCGCTAACTCCTAACATTCTTGTAGGCTTATTGTTATTGTTTATGTGATAAGATGGATAAAGAAACACAGTTTAATGAGTAAAGACATGTATAATATGCAGAAAATTTAACTTCAGTATATAATAACTAACAAATTATTGAAATGAATCCAACTAACATTTTTAATTTTAAATAATCACATAACTTATAACAAACATAATGACATATAAAATACTAATGAGATTTATTAATTGAGATTTTCCCTGACAATGTTTTTTGTTGTGGACTAATTTTACTTGTACCAATTATTAAAAAAGATTTAAGATGCTCATCAGTTAATTTCGATCTGTAAACATTTTTTTTTTTACTTCATTTTGGAGAAGGTTTTCTCACACAAATAAGTAGTACCAAAAACAAAAAAAGACCACGGCAAATTTATGCAAATTATCAAAAATTTGTCAGTGGAATACTCTTATAAAATTCCAACAAAGATGAGTTTTATATTTGTTCTTAATTATATCACTGCATTGTAGATCAATCATTTCCATTTAAAGTTCCGGGGTAGGGTTTCAATGTCAATATCAAAAGGATTCTGAAAAACTTAATTTGATTCGCAATGGCATCAAAGTCCGAGAAACAGTATCAAAATTTATCTTCAAAGCACTCAAAAATTTTGATTGCAAAATCGATAGGAAACTCAGTCTCAGTAGTGTGGCTGAATATTTCACATGTTTTTTAAAAGTGAAAAACATTTACTTCGTAGTTGTGATTGAAACAGTCTCAATTTCTTCCGGAATGATTTGATATTAGTGTATAAATCAGGAAGATGCTGGTTTCTCCTTGCAATCCCAAATTCAGTTCGTTCACATGTTTTGTCAAATCAACATAGAATGCTAACTTCCACAGCCATGCGTTGTTTTGTAATTCAGTAAGGGCGATGCTTTTCATTCAAAAAAAATTTTTATCACTGCTCGATGTTCAAAAAAGCGCTGAAATTTAAAAAAAGCCAGCGTACGGCAGTATGATAAGGTAAGTCAGTTTTCCAATCTCTTCAATAATCTGATAAAATTAACAGTTGATATGACTGGTTTCAGAACGTCAGACATATCCAAACATTTTTTCCCACAAAGACTGTTGATGAATGATACAATGTAAGACTAATGGTTTTGAACCAATTTTTTACAGCCTTTGACACAAGAGCACCACTCCTTTTTTTTCCCACTCATGTTTTTGCCTCCATCAGTTTAATACATTTCAAGTTTTTCCATTGAAGGTTCTTTTGATTAATGGCCAATTCAACTCCTTTAAAAAAATCTGTACCAGTAGTTGTGCCATGAATACTATACATATCAAGAAGTTCTTCGTGCACTTCATAGCTTTTATCTATCCCCGAATATAAATCAACATCTGAGCAGTATCACACATCCGTTGACTCATCCCAAAGGGCCAAAAAAAACCCTAAAATGTCCATTTTTGTCGAACAGTTCATATCGGAAGTAAAAAAAAGGGAAATTCAGCCCCTTTTAACCCTTAAATTAATTTCTAATATCATAATAATTCAATGGGCCCCAAAAAACCTATTACCATTAAAAATGTAGAAAAAAACTTTTTTTTTTTAGCGAAATGTATATTTTAAGGGTGTATGGGCTAAACAAAAAGGGGAATTCAGCTCTTTCAAGCCCTCAAATTTTAATTTTTAAATTCATGGCCCAAAAAACCCATATGTACCATTAAAAATAAGGAAAAAATTTTTTAAGCGAAATGAACTTTTTAAAGGGGAAAAAATTTGGGGGTAAAAAAAAATTAAGCTCTTTTAAATTAATTTCTAATATTATATTCGAATTCATGAACCTATTTGTACCACTGAAAATGGGGAAAAAAAATTTTTTTGCGAAAAGTATGTTTTAGGGGGGCAGAGGGAAAAAAGGATGAATTTAATCCATCTACGCCCCCAGCTATAATTTTTCTAATACTATATTTGAATT